>JBAMNC010000580.1:0-223250 GCA_037902135.1 Cetoscarus ocellatus | reverse complement strand
TTTTGCAGAAAGCAGGTTAAAAATCAGCCAGGTGTTGACATTCAATGGCAGGAACGTACCTTCCTCTAACATGATAACTTAAAAATAATGGACCAGTTATCCGTGAAAATTCTGCTTCTCTTGGTATTTTTTTCAAGTCTGTTTTGAAAAACGCAGTGTGCTTCATGATTGCCTTTCGAACATCACCAAGAAAACATGAAAACAAAGTCAAGACCACGTATAGCAGCTAGTATTTCCCTGGTGAATACGAGTCACATGACTTTCTCCTCTGCCATTGTTGTTTACAAAGCAGGCAGGATTATGTTTGTCTACTTTTGTGTTTCTGACCATTGTTTGGCAAGTTTTATGGCCGAAATAGCTCAGTTGGGAGAGCGTTAGACTGAAGATCTAAAGGTCCCTGGTTCGATCCCGGGTTTCGGCATACGGAGGGCAGAGTTTCAAGATGGGATAGCCCTTGAGCAACCTGTACATCACATTTACAGCCATCCTTACCATGGCCAGACTCTTGGCCTGACAACTCAGAGATCCGGCAAAGTTAGACTCATATAAAAATAAGTAACTCCTGCTGCCTCTCTTGGTTATATTTGGTATCAACATAAAGTGTGGAATGTTTCCTAAATATGCCTTTATCATGGTCAAATGTCTCTTATTTTTGCAGAAAGCAGGTTAAAAATCAGCCAGGGGTTTGACATTCAATGGCAGGAACGTACCTTCCTCTAACGTGTTAACTTAAAAATAATGGACCAGTTATCCGTGAAAATTCTGCTTCTCTTGGTATTTTTTTCAAGTCTGTTTTGAAAAACGCAGTGTGCTTCATGATTGCCTTTCGAACATCACCAAGAAAACATGAAAACAAAGTCAAGACCACGTATAGCAGCTAGTATTTCCCTGGTGAATACAAGTCACATGACTTTCTCCTCTGCCATTGTTGTTTACAAAGCAGGCAGGATTATGTTTGTCTACTTTTGTGTTTCTGACCATTGTTTAGCAAGTTTTATGGCCGAAATAGCTCAGTTGGGAGAGCGTTAGACTGAAGATCTAAAGGTCCCTGGTTCGATCCCGGGTTTCGGCATACGGAGGGCAGAGTTTTAAGATGGATAGCCCTTGAGCAACCTGTACATCACATTTACAGCCATCCTTACCATGGCCAGACTCTTGCCTGACAACTCAGAGATCTAGCAAAGTTAGACTCATATAGAAATAAGTAACTCCTGCTGCCTCTCTTGGTCATATTTGGTATCAACATAAAGTGTGGAATGGTTTCCTAAACATGCCTTTATTATGGTCAAATGTCTCTTATTTTGCAGAAAGCAGGTTAAAAATCAGCCAGGTGTTGACATTCAATGGCAGGAACGTACCTTCCTCTAACGTGATAACTTAAAAATAATGGACCAGTTATCCGTGAAAATTCTGCTTCTCTTGGTATTTTTTCAAGTCTGTTTGAAAAACGCAGTGTGCTTCATGATTGCCTTTCGAACATCACCAAGAAACATGAAAACAAAAGTTCAAGACCACGTATAGCAGCTAGGTATTTCCCTGGTGAATACGAGTCACATGACATTCTTCTCTCTGCCATTGTTGTTTACAAAGCAGGCAGGATTATGTTTGTCTACTTTTGTGTTTCTGACCATTGTTTGGCAAGTTTTATGGCCGAAAATAGCTCAGTTGGGAGAGCGTTAGACTGAAGATCTAAAGGTCCCTGGTTCGATCCCGGGTTTCGGCATACGGAGGGCAGGAGTTTTAAGATGGGATAGCCCTTGAGCAACCTGTACATCACATTTACAGGCCATCCTTACCATGGCCAGACTCTTGGCCTGACAACTCAGAGATCTGGCAAAGTTAGACTCATATAGAAATAAGTAACTCCTGCTGCCTCTCTTGGTCATATTTGGTATCAACATAAAGTGTGGAATGTTTCCTAAACATGCCTTTATTATGGTCAAATGTCTCTTATTTTGCAGAAAGCAGGTTAAAAATCAGCCAGGTGTTGACATTCAATGGCAGGAACGTACCTTCCTCTAACGTGATAACTTAAAAATAATGGACCAGTTATCCGTGAAAATTCTGCTTCTCTTGGTATTTTTTTTCAAGTCTGTTTTGAAAAACGCAGTGTGCTTTCATGATTGCCTTTCGAACATCACCAAGAAAACATGAAAACAAAGTCAAGACCAACGTATAGCAGCTAGTATTTCCCTGGTGAATACGAGTCACGTGACTTTCTCCTCTGCCATTGTTGTTTACAAAGCAGGCAGGATTATGTTTGTCTACTTTGTGTTTCTGACCATTGTTTTAGCAAGTTTTATGGCCGAAATAGCTCAGTTGGGAGAGCGTTAGACTGAAGATCTAAAGGTCCCTGGTTCGATCCCGGGTTTCGGCATACGGAGGGCAGAGTTTTCAGATGGGATAGCCCTTGAGCAACCTGTACATCACATTTACAGCCAGACTCTTGGCCTGACAACTCAGAGATCTAGCAAAGTTAGACTCATATAAAAATAAGTAACTCCTGCTGCCTCTCTTGGTCAGTTTGGGAGTTCAGGTGAACTTGCATCCATTGGTCTCAGTGTCGATCACAGCGAGCCACAGGGAGAACAGTGTTGTTGGTAGCCGACAGAAGCCGCTCTTCTCTCCTCAAAACCTCCGTCCTCGTGCCCCAGGCCCCGCCGCCAACCCCCACCCCTCCCCTCCACGTCAAAACACTGCCAGTAAGTTGAAACTGAAAAAATGAGAACTGTAACTGAAAACCAGAAAGTTGAACCTGAAAATCTGTGACGCTGAAAAAAGAGAGTGTAAAAAACAAAATCAGAAGATTGGCATCGAAAAAACACATACAAAACAAAAAGGTATCCTGAAAAAAAACAATAGTTTTTTTAATGTCCTATTTTATTTTTCATTTCAACATTTTACAATGCCAATACTTGTTTCAGTGCCAATGGCAAGTTTTTCTTCAATGCCAAGTTTCTTTTTCAATACCAAATCTTACTGTCAGTGTTGTGGCTCCATAGAATACAAACAGACGGCTAAAAAAAATGCAGTTTATATCTATTGGGATAGGAAAGTAGATAAGCTAAAGAGAGCATAACTCAGAGATTTGAATAAGCTAAACATATCTGTGTTTGTTTTCAAGACATGGTGACAGCTGCTCTTCACAGACTGGTCCTCCAGTTCAGCAGAGCAGAGAGCAAAGTGATTGTAGCTGTTCAGCTGCAGAGTCTGTGCTTCAGCAGCACTCTTCTTTTAATGACTCAGCGAACAGGAAGTGTGAAACCTAAAGCTGTTTTTAAAGCTTTACTCCAGACCACAGATAAGATAATCCTGTTTAGAGTGACAGAGGGGCAGCCCCACGTGTTTCTTTCTGTTATCTGGATTAAGTTTCTCCTTATTTCTTCTCAGGGCCTTTCCTACTTACCTCTATAGCCGAAATAGCTCAGTTGGGAGAGCGTTAGACTGAAGATCTAAAGGTCCCTGGTTCGATCCCGGGTTTCGGCATGTGAAAGGCTTTGTTTTTCGAGGAATGTGCCCTCAAGTGACCTTTGAACCAAAGCTGCTCATGTCTCTGATCGGAATGTTTGCCCGGCAAATAGACCATATGGGCCAGTGCACTACTTGACGTCAGAGTTCTTGGCTGATTTGTCATCAACAGGAACATACTGATGTATGTACAATGCTTTTGTGGTTTGATGTGTATTATGTAGTAGAAAGTAGGGTTCAAATCAACCAGGTGCTGTTGTATTTTTGTTTGATGTCAGGTGAATCTACTCAACATATCTGCCACTTTGGTGGGTATTTAAAGAGTAAAGAAAAAGATATCTGTGAAAAGAAACCCATGGGACTGAATCCTGTCCTTCTGCTCTCATTTTTAGCCACAAAATAACTGACCACAGGGCCTCCGCTTGGTGTCAGAGCACCTCTTTTATGATGGATCGCCTGCTGAAGTTTAATTTACACTGATATTGAGCTTTTTATGTCCATGTGCAGGCCGTGGCTGTGACTTGTGGTCAAAGCAGACACCATAAACACTGTTTCTCCCAACAGTGTTACCAAAAATTAGTTTATTACAAGCTTGACTAAAGTACTCTGATGTCAAATACTAACATTTTCTGTGAAGTTCTTTTCAATAGAGGGGTGCAGGGATGACATAATTTTTTAACCCATAGGTTAGCACATAGGTTAGCACAGCGCAGGTTCCCTCAACAAAAAAGCTGTATGTTACATTATTTCATAATGTTTTGAAGGTAGACTCAATCAGCATTAGTAAAAAGATGAAGTTAGGCTATTGTGAAACTTCAACATGGTGAAGTGATGTCAACACTGTCAACACCAAACTGAATTCAAACTGATATTTTGCTTGTGTAAGTCCACGTGCAGGCCGTGGCTGTGACTTATGGTCAAAGGAAATGCTGTAAACACTGTTTCTCCCTTCAAGGTTACGAAAAATCTCAACTTCTTGTAGCACTGCTTAAGTTTACATCTTACACGAATAATTATTTGTCAATATTTGTTAGAAATACACAATCGTCTGATTAAAATAGATGCCTGTAGTTACTGATACAATCACATGAGATTCAACTCTATGCTCACATTCAGGATGTCAACAAATCAACTGAAATTGAGACCAGCAGGGTATAACTAATCAGCCAGGCTAAACAAGCTGCACATTGCCTCATAACACCTGCATGTAGTGCTTTGTGATGCATTTGAGTTCCAGTGGGTGACATTATATTTGTTTGCTAAAATGAGTTTGTGACGAAGGTGAATGCATGATGTACTCAGAGATTTAGACTTTGGATCAACCTTGAAGAAACAATGTTGAGTTTGGGTGAAAGTGATTTGTCTTCTTAGCAACATGAAATCATTACATCAGTGCATTATGACTGAGTTCATGTTGTTAAACTTATTACCTTTTATTTATTTGACTACTTGCACAGTTTAGCCTGTTTTTTTAATCATTCTGTCAATAGTTTAATTATTTCACATAAATAAACACAAGTGACACATTACAAGGAACATGATACTGGTATCAGTATCGGTTGACCTCACCAACAGGTGATGAGGGATCAGTATCGGCAACAAAGAGCCTGGTTAGAGCATCCATCGTTAAGTTATTTTGATGATAAATACAAACTATTTCTTTCAAGTTCTTCCCAACAGAGTGTTGCAGGGATGAAGTGTTTTGGAAGTGATTTTGACCAAATTACTTGTGGGTATGCTTCAGCACAGTCATTTTTTATCTTCGTGACTCAAATCAGCACACAGTCCATGTCTTGTCAGCAGAATATCAGAATGGTAATGCGCTAAAAATGAAAATGAAATGTTGAGAATAAAATTCTAGATAATTTAAAATAAAATGTTGGGAAAAAATGTCAAAGTTGATATTGCAGAACAATGTCAAAGAAAAAGTTTAAATGTCTAGAATAAGGTTAAAATAAAATTACAAGAATAGAAGTCAAAGTTGGTTTTCAGCTTAATTCTTGACTTTTTTACATGAATAGTAGTTTTCTTTTTAAAATTGAATCTTCCTCCTCATTTTTTCTATCCCGATACTCTTACTAAGAGAGGCAGCACACAGAAAAATTAATATATTTCTGTCAATAAATAAAACAAAGTCAGCTCAGATCTAACATAAATGAGCCTCTTATCAACAACCATCTGCTTAATGTTATCAAGTATGTAAACTGTGTATTAAATATGCAATGTATTTTTAAAATTAAAAGAATAATGAAAGAAAATGAATTTATAGAAATGATTCCCCCTTTAGCCTCAGTGTATTCAAAACATTACTATGTGTTAAATCAAATCAGGGTAAACTTTACTGATATGAGTGTTATTTTCCAACCCTGTATCTTGTTAGAAAATAAAGATATATCTCAATAACTGAGTATAATACCCAGCTCTGCATCTCACTGTGGTGCTCTGTGTATGTCTGTGTGTTTCAGGTGGGGGTCATTGTGGTGCAGTGTCTGCTGCTGATCTTGTACACCAGCTCCGTGTTCCTCTTCGTGGGTACGTGCGTGTTGGGTCTGTGTATCAGCAGTGTGTTCCCCTCCATGCTGGCCTTCACGGAGGACACGCTGGACTATAAAGGTAACACACCGACCCACAAGCACTCAGATCAACCCAATGGACCACATAACAGGGACCCATGATGCAGTTTGTCTTTTTAAAAGTAAAAAAATCTCCTGAAATTATTATTGAAAAAATAGATGTTTAGTAAAGGTTTATGACGCAATATTGTAACTATTTCTGCAAAGGAGGTTGATTTTGCCAGCGTTTGTTAGTTTGTGAACAGGATAACTCCAAAAGGTTATGATCAGATTTTTATTTTTATTTCATTTTTATTCATTTTAATTAAATAATTTATTTCCATTCTTAATTTTAATTTTTTTATTTATGCTGAAATTTATTTTTATCTACTTCTTGAAAATGCTATTGAAATCCTAATTTCCCTGAGTGAGTTTTCCAAAGGGTTTAATAATTTTTTTTTTTTTTTGTTAACTTTTATTTAGCACAGTGGGGCATGACATCCGAACATGGGTTAATAAAATTCTATCTTATCTAATGACATTTTAAGAGTAGTGATTAGATGTTGGTAGTGATCCAAATACAGATGTGGATCCAGCAGTATTTTAAAGGATTTGTTGACAGTGTGAGACATGGCAGTTTTACACATTTTGGACAATCATTCGCCCGACAATGTTGAAAGTGCCTCGGCGGAGGTTTATACTCTCTGAGTACTTCTAGTTACCTCCATCAAGGAGGTTATGTTTTTGCTGGTGTGTGTTTGTTTGCCTGTTTGTTTGTTAGTCAAAACTACTGGACAGATTTTGCTGAAATTTTTAGCAGATGTTGGTAATGGTCCAACTTAAAAATGATTGGACTTCGGAGGTGATCCAGATAACCGCCATTCGCCAACAATTGTTTTTTGCTCAATAACTGTCAAACTAATAATGATATCAACATGATTCTGAGTGCTAGGTGTGGGTTTTCAGGGTTGTGAATCATATTATGATGGTAACTATTGCTTATATATGTAACAGCAATGTGTGAGCTACCTCGGTGGAGGTTTGTGCTCTCTGGGTGCTTTCTAGTTTATCTTGTAGTTTAGTCATGGGCAACTTGCTTTATAGTAGTTAAAGCTTTGTAGGTCCACAGAAGCACCAACAATCTAGAGCAACCCAGCAGACAACAATCAACTAAAAATGTTTTAAACAAGAAGAAAAAACTGGAGGAAAAGCTTGAGTAAATGTATTAATAAAAGTGACTGACCTTGTCATGGTCTCAAAGAATCATTAGTATTGTTTTCCTTGAGGGCAGCACATGGGCTTAATTTGTAAAAATGAGTGCATATTGTTAAAATAACTCTATAGAGACATTTCAAACAGAATTAAGGAAAGTCCTGGTTAAACAGTTCTTAACACAGTATTTACCATCTCTTTATGAATGATGATGTTTAATCTTTATTAATTTAGTCCTTGTTTGTTTGTTTATTTGTTTGTTGTCTTTTAAATTGTTCTTAATTAAGGTTGTGCCACAACCGTCCTGGTGACGTGTGCCAGCTCAGGAGAGATGATGCTGCAACTGCTCGTCGGATCTGTAAGAAATATTTTCATTAATGTCTTCTAATAACATTTATCAAACTCATGTAGTTCATGGTTTTAAGAGGGTTTCAGACTTTTTTTTAGCCACGCACATGATTGCTAAACAGTTATTTTTATTTAAGCTCTATTCTGCTATTACTGACTTCAAGAAGTAGTTTTAAAAAAGGACCTCCAAATGCACTTTTGATAAAAGTATACTCCTCAAAAAAAAAGTTTGGAAACATTACTTTGGTTGATTATTTCCCTCTGATAACACTAATTGACGTATATACTGGGACTGTAAAGAGGTGAAACTTTTTTGGGCTGAGATCTGCGCTGCTCTGTTTTGGATTTATCTGGACCATGCTCTCCCATTGTGCTACTCTTAAATGATACCTCTTCTCTGGCCTTACGCTGGAAGCCCCTATGTACAATTGCTAGGGCTCAGTGGATTAACGCCTATGCAGACATTGTCAATATGGAGTTATCAGTGGCAAAAATGAACGGTGTCAGTACAGATAGAATTCTGGCATGGCTCGCGTTGGCAGATTTGATCAAGGGGATGTTGTAACAAACATTTCCTGTCTATATCTGTATGTATAACATTTTGACTGTATTTGAACTCTCTCTTGTGAACAGTGTGAAGAGATCCAGGGTCAAGGGGTGGGGGGTGGGAGGTCGCCATGGGTGTTATTTTTTATTATTTTCGGTTTAATTAATATTTTGTGTACCTTTTGGTACTTTTGTTTATGTCCTAGGTCTTTTCTTCTGTATATGTTTATATAAATTTGATGTTAAAAGTTAAATAAAAAACTTGGTCACAAAAAACTGAACACCAATTGGTGTTGCATCTTATATCACAGGAAAGCCTGATTAGTCAGCTTTACTGAGAGATCCAACTTTTTAGAATCGTGCATTCATGGAGTGAGCATTACCACTAAATGTGTGTAGTGCACCAAAACTTCCTGCATATGTAGGAAAGCCTACAGTTTCTCAATGAAGCATGTGTGAGGAACAGGTCTTCCAGCGTTCTGTCTTTGACCTCATCAGTCTCACCAAACTTAGTCATAACTTTGGAAATGCAACCAGGGCTGGCACCAAATAATGCTGCCACTCTGCAAACCAGAACGTCTTCTGGTTTCAGGGGACTTCGGCACATTTTCATCGGTGCTACCCACATGTTTAGCTGTGTTGTTCTTTTCAAAAATGCATGATCCTTACAGGTTACACCTCTTTGTCAATGTAACTATCAGGCTTTCCAATGATATAAAAATCAATAGCAGTCTGTATTACTAAAGGAGAGAAATAATCCACTGAAATACTGAACTCCAAACTCGTTAAGAATGCTGTTGCTGACCTCACCTGACTTCACTTCAGAGGTGTTTACTTATCACCAGGATCTTCATTGCAGAGGATCATTATTGTTAGCACAGAGATCAGTGTCTGCCTGCTGTAGCTGAGTGAATTAAGCATAAAGTAAACACAGACTCTATAAAACCTGCTCTGAAGCCACTTAGCCACTTTGTTTTCTAGGGTTGATTGCAAAAGTTCAGCACAATTAGAAACTCAATGTTTGTCTTCCTGCAGGTGATCAACATGCAGGGCAGTTACTCTTTCCTCCTGTGCTGTACGATAGCATCCATAATTGGCTTCTTTCTGTTCCTGCTGTTCCTCTACGTCCAACACGTCCACTCAAACACAGGTAAGAACTTTACAATCAAACAATCATTCAATCTTTATTCATAACAAGTCTTATCTCAAGACACTTAACATTAAAACAGGCTGAAGACAAACTCTTCATTTTACGGAGACACATATATGCATACATACATATATAAAATACACATATACACATATCCAAAACCCAACATGAATCCATCATGGCGGCAAGAAAAAACCTTCTGTTAAGCAGAGGAAATCTTGAATTTGGATCCCAGTCTCATGATGAACAGCCATCTACACGATGCTGTGTTGGGTGTGTGGGTGAAGGAAGGGAGGTGGGCAGAGACAAGTGGACTAAAGTAAGAACTAAAGCTAGTGACAGATCCATGGACCAATCATAGACCTGTCGTCGTCATATTTGTCTGTGCTGAATATAAATTTATTAGAGGTTAGCCTCTTGAGATGCAACATCTCGTTTTCAGGAGGGTCCTCATGTCTGTATGATTGTAGTGGTAGTTTTATAGAAGTATAATCAATAATAATTATGAAGAGAGTAATAGTTTAATATTTACATTAACGTCTATGATTATTATAGGGTAGAGATGACTGAAGTTGAATAATACAACAGCATCAAAATGAGAATTTATAGTGATGTATTTTCTGCTAATAATTTTGGGGGGGGGGGGGGGGGGGGAGGCAATGGACTGAAAATAAGAATTTATGGTAGTCACAGACTCATGAACGCTCAGACCATTAATGCGTCCCTACCATATTTGTCTCCGTTGAGTATAAATTCATTAAAGGTAGACCTCTTGAGATGTGGCATCTCATTTTCAAGAGGGACCTCATGCCTATGTGGTGCTAAAGATAGTTACTATGGATGTATAGTCAACCATGGATAGAGAGATCATGCTAATGTCTGCATGAACAACTATAATGATTATGAACTGAAATGGGGCTAAAGAAACGGCCAAATGTTTTTTATGTCTGTAATTGTAGTTATTAAGGCTTCGTGACTCCACAGCAGCAGGCAGTCTCCACCAAGGGTCCCATGCTGAAAACAAGACAAGAGCCAGAGACGAGTACAGGAGCAAACAAAAAGGGGCAAGGCGTATATATAGAGGGAATTACATGGCAAAAGCACTGAATCTTGAAATATACTGCAGAACTTCTTCACTGGGAACGCCCCCTTTGGTCAGAATCTTCTACTGGGAGATCAGACAATCTTCAGGTACCCCGACTTTATGAGCTTGTATCTGGAACTCATTACGCATCATTAGAAACACTTTAGTCTGGAGCAGGAGGATCATTCAGCGTGGCTCAGTTTCAACAGTAAATGAAGAGGTGAACAGAGTACAGGTAAAGCAGGCGAGCTCTGCATTAGAGAATCAGTTTGCAGGCAGGGAGATAGTAACCAAAACCTTTAAGTGTGCACAGACCATAGACTAGGGTGACCATAGTCTGAAAACCCAAAAAGAGGACCCTCAGCAGCATGTGTTGCAGCATGCACGCTCAATATCTTGACAGGTAGGTACATTGGAATAATGCCAGTAATCCAGTGCAGTGTTTTATTCTAAATATTAACACTTTTACTATCAATATAAATAGCCGCCTGGTCTTTTTTTTTCCTTTTTTGTCAATAAATGTGTCAAAAAATGCCATTTGAGTAAATTATATTGTACCTTTTTTCAGGTAAAAATAAACAATCTAGCAAGTATTTGTCATTATTAAGTTGTAAATGCTTAAAACAGTGTGTAATTACAAGAAAAGAAAAAAAGAGATTTGAATTTTCAACAGATTTTTCTTCATAAACAATTCTAAATGAACATTTACAACACTTTTGAGAAGACAAAACAGAAACTCACCCTATTTTATATTATTTATTATTATTATTATTTAACATTATTTCTGTTATTATATTATTTAACTATTTATGAAATCCATGAAACACGAACTATAATGAAAATGACTACGACAAAACAGATGAACAATAATATGGCAAGAAAACACTTCAGAATGATACTAATGCTATTCTTTACAGTATTTTTACATTATTTACACAGAAAATACAGATAAACCACCGATAAATGACTCATAAGTTCCTCTCTCCGGCTCAGTCAGCTCACTTCCTGTCCCTCCCCCTCAGACAATCCAGTCTTTACCGTAATGTACCATATGTCACTGGAAAGCTCCACTTCTCAGCTTTCAGAATCCGTTTGAATTATTTGGATAGTATGGATGCTCGAGGAGTTACGGTAGTTTGAATCATGCATATCTTTTTCTGTCACTGGCAACAGCTTCGTCTGTAGAACAAGCTGAGCACCACCCAGACTTCTAAGGGAATTTTATAAAATCCCCCTGGACATAATTTTACAACCAAAAATGTGCGACATGTCCAGGCAAAAGGGGACATATGATCACCCTACCTTAGACTGTTTTTGAATAAGAAGAGCATGTGGCAAAGGCTTGTAAATCCAGACTGCGTTCTTTCCAATAGCCAGCAGAGGGCAACCCAGATATTCGGTGATGAAACAAAGTACACGTCGGTTTTGAGTAAAATTATACAAGGTATTGCTTTTAAATAATGAGACTGTGCTCATGAGGATAACACCACATGATTCACAGTCATACGGAGTGTTATATATTCAAGGTTTTGTATTCATGATCAGCTGTTGTAAGTTTACGATGTCTTCACTTCACTGCTAACTACTGATTAAGGCATCAAAAAAATGATTAGCTTGAAAGTTGAGCAAAGCAGTACTTTGGATTTTTGGTGAAATTAAACAAAACAACAGCTGAATCTTTTTGTACATTAACTAAGGTGTATGAGGAACGCTGCATGACATGAGTTTGAATGGCACAAAAGATTTTGTGAAGGTAGAGATGATGTTTAAGATGATGAAAACCCTGGACACCATACCCTTGCAGTGCAGATGGATCCACCTGATTCAATGTCTGTAATCATCCATCTTGCCAAGCTCCAATCTACAAGGACTGTGAGCCACTCAAAGTTGCAAGGCTCAATCAGTCCTGCAGAGTAGGAAGAGGAGGGGGCTACAAGGGAGACGACAGCAGGAAGTGACTGCTTGTACGGAGATTAGCATATATGCTAACAGCTTTAGAAGCAGTATTTAGTACCTCCACCAAGGAGGTTATGTTATGGCTGGTTGTTTGTTAGCAAGATTACAGGAAAACTGCTGGATGGATTTTGCTGAAATTTTCAGGAGATGTTGGTAATGGCGCATCTTCAAAATGATAAGATTTTGGTGGTGATCTAGATAACTACTATTAGTGAATGATCGTTTTTGCTCAATAAACTGTCTAACTAGTAATGATATCAACATGATTCAGAGTGCTAGGTGTGGGTTTTCAGGGTCAAGGAATCATATGATGGTATCATGGGACTATTGCTTATAGATGTAACAGCAATAAGTGAGCTACCTTGGCAGAGGGTTGTGCTCTCTGAGTGCTTTCTAGTTTATCTTGTAGTTTGGCCATGGGCAACTTGCACTGTAGTAGTTGAAGCTATGTAGGTCCACAGCAGCAGGCCGTCCACACCAACAATCTAAAGCAACCTACCAGACAACAATCAACTAAAATATTTTAAACAAGAAGAAAAACCTGGAGGAAAAACTAAAGTAAAGGACCTCTTTCACAATACATGTAATTTTGCCCACAGCCCAATTTTTTGTTTATTGTGTGATATTTGTAGTACACCCAGAGACTCCCAAGAATATACCTTTAGAAAATCCAAAAGTCATCCAGGGCCTGTACTATGACCTATTTTATGATCATTGCCATAGGTGTGAGCCAGGGTGCACACTTTACCCCAAAACTTACTCAAACACAAATAATAAATCATCATATTGGGTCAAATCACCTTCACTGAAGTCTGGTGCATCTTTTGAAATCAAATGTAAAGCTAAGTATTACAATTGAAAGAAGTTATTGAATTTTAACTGGAAAAAAATTAGTTTTTTTTATGATTTTTTCAACAAATTCAATTCTTTGGAGATGTGTCTGACCAACTTACAGTTGCTGTACACCTAAAATACTTACAAATTATTTGGCCACATATATATTCTCAAAGTGGGAAAAAAATCATCAAATTCTGAGACCGGTACATGTGCACATGTTGCATCTGTAATCTATTATTTGGGATATTATAAACATTTTCAAAATCAGAAACCCCTCCAACCATACACAAGCAAATTCAAAGACTCCATTCTATGAAATAACCAGCCAATCATACATCTTATGGATTTCTCAGATCCCCTTTCCCTCACTATAGTTCCAGTCTACAAATTAAAATTGTCCAAGCCGTTGCTATGCAAAAAGACACGAAGGCCATAAAACAGATTACATGTATATATAAGTACTAGAAACAGAAATTGACAGAAGTAATGTTTATGTATTGCTGTCATTGTAGATATATACAATCTGATTACAACAATCCAAAACTGCCTCGGTTTTTACTTGTATCAATGGCTCATTATTATCTCATCACAAAGGCATAATATACAGGCCCTTTGTGGCTGTTCAATATTAAAATGAATAACATTTCATGTGAAATGTTTGTTTTGAATCTAGCATTCAAATTCTAAAAGAAATCATACTTAAAGGATGAATTCTGAACAAATCTTTAAAGGTTCCCTGATATACAAGATATGGAACAGTATCCTGATTCTACCACAGTAACCCAACCTGTTAATTGAACAACTTTACCGGCTCAGAATTTGATGATTTTTTTCCCACTTTGAGAATATATATGTGGCCAAATAATTTGTAAGTATTTTAGGTGTACAGCAACTGTAAGTTGGTCAGACACATCTCCAAAGAATTGAATTTGTTGAAAAAATCATAAAAAAAACTATTTTTTTTCCAGTTAAAATTCAATAACTTCTTTCAATTGTAATACTTAGCTTTACATTTGATTTCAAAAGATGCACCAGACTTCAGTGAAGGTGATTTGACCCAATTTGATGATTTATTATTTGTGTTTGAGTAAGTTTTGGGGTAAAGTGTGCACCCTGGCTCACACCTATGGCAATGATCATAGGTCATAGTACAGGCCCTGGATGACTTTTGGATTTTCTAAAGGTATATTCTTGGGAGTCTCTGGGTGTACTACAAATACCACACAATAAACAAAAAATTGGGCTGTGGGCAAAATTACATGTATAGTGAAAGAGGTCCTTTAATAATAAAAGTGACTGACCTTGTCATGGTCTTAAAGAATCATTTGGATTTCTTTCTATTGTTAAAATAACTCTGTAGAAACATTTAAAACAAAATTAAGGAAGTCCTGCTTAAACCGTTTTTAACACAGTATTTACTATCTCTTTATGAATGATTGATGTTCAATCTTTATAAATGTAATTTTTGTTTGATGGTGACTTTATCAAGGAACTATTGCTAAGAGATGTAACAGCATTACATCAGCTACCTTGGTGGAGGTTTGCGCTCTCCGAGTGCTGTCTGGTTTCACATGAAAGTCCAATAATCACCACTTTTTACCTTTCAGATTGTTCTGAATACACAGAGATGGAGGACAAACCAAAGACTGAAGGCTCCTGACCAGAAGACAAATAAGAGACTGAGGGGACAATCAGAGGACACAAATGACCTCCTGGGGGTGAAGAAAGGGACCATGGGAACAAAATGTCTGATTAAAGCCGGAGCTTCTTCCTGATCTCCTAAATGAACAATTTTCTGAATATTCAGAAGCCTGATGATCAAGCAGCTCGCTGGATCACCGTTACCTGAATGTATTTAAATTTGCACATTTTGCTGCCGCAGCTTGATTCTGAAGACACTTTAATCATGAACTGTTGACCTGTGAGGGGGTGCGTATTTAGACTGTGGAAATAAGAGGTACAAACATGAAAGTGCTCCCTGTATGAATGATGTCAAGGTGAAACTGGTAGACATAAAGAGCAGAGCACAGAGATGTTGTTAGAGGTCTTTTATTATTGGTCTCACCTTTCTCGTCCAGGATGAACATTTCCTCTACACCTCGCATACATCGATACACCACTTAAGACAAGTAGCTTGTAAACATTTAAAAAAGCATGAAACAAACAGAAAACAGGACAAATCAAAGCAGGAACAGTTCTTTCTTTAAAACAAGACCTCAAGTTAAATAGGTTAAAGGACGAACATCAAATGATACAAAATATGAACATAAGTCCAGAAGATTCATGGACGAAGGTTTTAAACGGGCTCTGGGGTTATGTTCAGATTAGGGCTGGGCGATGTCACGTTTAAGATATATCTATGCATTTAAAACAATGTGGGGAGACAATATGATCTATGTCAATATACTGTGTCTGTTGATATTATTTATCATTAATTTGACTTTATTTAAATGATGTTGATACCTGCTTAATATCAGAACAACAAAAATAGACGTCCACAGCACACATTCAGAAATGTGTTGTTAAATTTTAGGAGTACCTTTAATATGCAAATAAATTTGTCCCTACTGACAAAAAAGTCAGCCTCTCAAAAAGTGTAAAAATATAATATATCAATATTTTATTCACTTCAAACAAGTCAGTCTTTAAAAAGTATTTCAGCCTGAAATATAAATATCAAATATTAGTTATATCTTTGGGATTTAAACCCTTACAAGTATGTTTACCTAATGCCACGTTTTTAATCAGAAAAATAAATAAAAACCAAAAATAATTTTCATTAAAATACAGTTCAAGAAGTATTTGACTATTATTATTGTTGTTATTATTAGCTTTATTATTATTGTTATTACTGGGCCCTGAGATGGTTAAATCATTGGCAGCAATAATTTGATGCATTTTTTTTTTTTTTGCAATGTCAGATAAAAAAAAATAGAGATTCAGACTTGTGGTCCTAATGACAAAAAAAAATATATATATATATGTGTATGTGTATATATATATATATATATATATATATATATATACACACACACACACACGTATGTATATATAAATATATATGTATGTATATAAATATATGTGTGTGTGTATAAATGTATGTATATATATAGTTATTTATAGATATATTTATATATATAGTTATTTATATATATATATTTATATATATATTTATATATATATATACATACATACACACATATATACACATATATATAAACATACACATATACATATAGATATACATATATATACATATACATATACATACACACACACACACACACACATATATATATATATATATATATACACACACACACACATATATCGGGGATTTTCCACTGTTTTATAGTGTTAAAAATAATTTTCATGAAGAACAGTTGAAGTAGTATTTGATTATTATCATATCAGACCCTGAGAACCTTTCTAGAAAACAGTTGAAAACATAAAGTTTTGCAGTAATGGGATAAAATAGCGCCATATTGTGGACTAATACAAAAATTAACAAATGGACAGCTAGCTGTCCAAAATGAAATGTTAACATAAAGGAACCTGTTAGTTTATCCTAAGATAAATGTGGGATAAAATGGTTTTAAATCAGAGATTTTTTACAACAGACAAATGTGTCTGTTTTTGTGTAGCTCAGTGACAAATCTTAAATTACAATAAGGGAATATCCTCTGGCAAAATTGAGCAACATTCATTACACACAACCAAAATGGCTTGAAAAAAAAAAAAAAAAAAAAAACCTGACACAAAATGTCCCAGAGGATCTTGAAGGGTTATCAAAAATTGCAGACTTACTGCAGAGCATCGAGAGGCAGTTGTTTGTCTCACAGAGGGACAGACAACCATTCACATACTCACACTGAGGCCAACTCAGAGTCACCAATTAAAACTTAAAGCATGTTTTGTTCTGTGGGAGGATCCCGGAGTGCCCAGAGAACCCACACATGCACGGGGAGAACAAGTAAACTTGAGGGACCCTGACCAACACAGGGTTTGATCCAGTAACCTTCTTGCTGTGAGGCACGTGCACTACCTGCCTCACCACCATGAATCATGATCAGAAAAATTAAGCCACACTATCTATCTATCTATGAGAGTCTGCCCACCATCGACAAAACTGATGAGGAATTGTTGAGCAAAAAGGACTAGTGATATTGACTCGATATTTTTTATCGATTCTGAACTGGAATTGATTTTCGATTGGCATCCCTAGTTGTCACATTAAAAATAAAACTGATGGCAACACCTATAAACGGGTGATAAAATAAAACTGGCCTGTGCTCGTGGGAGCCTGGATAGGCCCACAATGATGTCATTTTGGACACACGAAAAATCACACCGCCTTTATTCACACAGTCTGTTACTATCACTACACGGCTTCTGGCTTTGTTAATGGAACTAAACACTTTATTTTCATAGTAAAACAAATGATTATCTGTCACGTCCAATGTCACATCATAGAAAGGTTACTGAAAACTTTCGTTTATTAGCTGATATTAAACATTTCCCTACTTTCCTCCTTCTGATTCCTTTAAAGGTCCCATGCCCTGGTGTGTTTGGCTGTTTCAGCCTGTCTTGGGTGTCTATTGAGCGAGGATTTAACTGAAGTTTAATAAAATAAATAACTAAAAAAATGCCTCTGTAGAGGATCAGATGCAGCTATTTTACCCCCAACTAAAATCTGAGAAGCTGGGGAGGCTACAGGAGGCTATGATAATGAGCTCTGAGCCTGTTGCCTGCCTAAACATTGTCTGATGGGAGGGCAGAGGAGGGTTGACAGCAGTGCAAGTTTTGTTGACTAATTACTTTCGTCAAAGTTATCATCAACAACCTTTTTCCCTTAAAAGAAACTAGACAGTAACTAAAAAAAACAAGTGCACATGGACAAAAACTTGAACTAAATTAACTGACATTTTCATCTTCAAACTAGACTAAAATTTAACTAAAATTAAAACAATTTAGATGACTAAATTATGACTAAAACCAAAAGTTAGTTTAGGCAAAAGACTACAACTAAAACTAAATTAAAAAGTGCAGTCAAAATTCACACTGGTTGACAGGCACTGCAGACCTTCAAGTCAGTCAGGGCGTCAGCCCGTGACCAGAAGAAAACACACATGTAGGTGGAGCCTGTACAGCTATGACATCATAAACCCCAGGAAGTAAAAAAACGGATCATTTTAAGGTGCATTTTCTTTAAAGAGGAATAGGGCATTTCTCCATGAACTGAGAGTTTAGGTAGAGGTGTCATGTTCCTCTGCTCTCCAAGCCCCCTAAACAACACTGGAAATAAAGAAAACTGATTCTGCAGGACATGGGACCTTAGAAGTCACACTGTGTGGTTTGTTCTCCCATCTCGTGGTGAAACTGTATTTTACATTCAAGTGAATACTGCTCTCTAGGGCCTCGCTTTTTCAAATGTGCGTTGCAACCGCTGAACTCTACAGTAGCCAGTATGTGCCTAGAAGCTAGGTCAACATGTCATCCAACACTTCGAGTTTTCTTTCTGGTGCAGAGGTTCGTTATTTCAGACAAACTGCATTGAATCATTAGTGTTAGGCTTTCAAATCTGCCGGTGCAGTGACAAGCGCGTCTCGCTGTGCTCCTTCTCCGTTTCAGTCACGCTGATTCTGAGTGAAAACGCGTTTAGCCTTAGCCAGTAGTACTACGTAGTGCTTTATGTCCCTCTCGGCTGGTCATAGTTTTTATAGACTGGAAGGACATGGAGGCCTCTGTAGGACTTACCCGCTCTATGTAAATACAGATAAGAAATTCTTCGCTCAGGAGGACAAGTCAGATTGTTGGCAGAAGCAATTCGACACAAATGAGGACATATTTATGAATGTAGACATTGTTTTTAGCTCATAAATTACTTAAAACGCTACACATTAGGGCTTAAAGATTGGTCAGTGTTGGATCAAAATCGCAATTTCAGAAAACGCAATCATGTGATCGCCAAAGCTAAAATTTTTTGCAGCACTCCTGACTGACCCAGGATCTGTTGTGTCAACTGTTTTACACAAACTATTTTACAAATTTACAGGTAATTTGCATTTACGCAAGTGCTGGTAAGTAGGTAAGTAGTAAGTAGGCTGGTAAGTAGTTGGAGTATCCCTTAAATAATGATAACAGATTATTAATCATCAATATTAGATGATGAATAATGTGTTATGTTCTTTTGATCCTTGATTTCCTGATTGTTGTCTATACTGTAAACATAGTGAGTATTGCACTGAAGCTTGATTTAAAGAAAACTGTGAATCAAATTGAAATCACAATATCTGCCAGAAAAATCACAATCAGATCTTTTCCTGAAATCGTTCAACCCTACTACACATTGTCCCTCTAATAAGTCTTTGCTTTTTGCCTTTCAGTGGCTGGCACTGGTAGCCTTGCACAATTTTATTTTAGTGTCTAAAATTCTGTTTTGGTTGCAGAGATATTTAACAGGTATCAGTTCAGTTTTGTTGTGCTAGAATCATACCAAAGTTTATAATCTGAATCACTTCTTGTGAAAAAAAAAACAACATGTATTTCCTTACGATAAACTTATAAAAGATACATTTAATGCATCTTCAATCATCTAAAGACATTAAGATATGACATCTGGTCCACATCCCCCAGCCCTAATCCAGCTTATTTTATAGTTTTTAAAGGAAACCAAACGATGCGGCTCTTCTTTGAATTCTAATGAAGAAATGATACCTGGTGGTGCCGAATCTCAAATTACTCCAAAACTCTGATTTATACTAAGGTAAGATTTACTGTATAAAATGACAAGTGCATAAATTTTTCCTCCCTTTGGGAAAATAGACATTTCTCAGTAAGCACACATTAACAACATTTCATCAAAGAAGAAAAATCTGCGTCTTGAAAAAGCGACACAATCCAATACAACAGGAACCCCGAAAAGTGTAAGTGCAAACGTCCTGTCACAACATCTGCATGTACAATATCAACACCATATCAAAACACTTAACATACAAAACATAGATTTAGATTTTTCCCAATAAGGCTTTGATTCCTAAAAACAGCCGAGGCCACGGCGCAGCCACAGACTCCCAAATACACCAGAGGAAAAACAACAGAGGAAAGAAACACATGCACATTTAAACAGAAAACCCAAAATAGAAGACATCCAAATATCTGTCTGTTACAAAAATAGAAATTAATCTTCAATTCTATTGGTAGTACAGGGAAAAAGAGGTTACACAAAAATAATAAGACAGGATTTATAGATATATTCATATACTATCAGCTTGAATTTCATTTTACAAACATTTAGAAGCAGGTTAGAAAGACTCGGCCTGCTTAGATGAACCATCTCCTCTTGATGTCCGTATGTACAGTTATGCATCCTGAAGAACACTGCAGCACATTATTGTCCCTGTGAAGTTTCACTTCAGACTCCTGGGGCTGGGATTTGGTCTACGCAGAGATATGGCCTTAATAAAGGAGGAGCTGCTGTTCTACAATCTTTCTGGTTTTACCTTAAGCAGTGATTCTCAACTGGTCTTGTCTACAAATTCAACACCACAGCCTTTCCCACAATCTTCAGCTCCTTCAGTTTGTTTAAAGAAATGTGTTTATATCCTGAATGGATCAAAACATGTTTAGAAAGGGATAAAACAATAAAGATCATGTTTAACAAGCACACCATTACAGAAGCCCTGAGAGAACAAGCATGAAAACACTTCATTTCACTGTTTACTGTGATAACCTGTCGGTTTTTTCTCAAGATATGAAGAAATTAACACATTGTTAGGGAGCAACTTGCAAAGATGAATTTGAGATCTTGATAAAATGATTGATTACAAGTGCTAAACACATTTATAAGACCACCACCCAATACAAGGCTTATGCCACACAGTGTTAATTTTGTTGACTAATTAACTTCGTCATAGTTTCCGTCAACAACTAGACAGTAACTAATAAAAACAAGTGCACATAGACAAAAACTAAAACGAAATTAACTGACATTTTCCTCAACAAATAAAAACTAGACTAAAATGTTTGACAGAGACTAAATCCAATCAGACCTAATATCATCATGTAGAAAGTAGGGACAAGTTAGGAATATATCCAATCACAGCTACTTTGGTTGTGTGGAAAGGTTGGATGAGTTAAGAGGGACATCCAATCACAGCTGCCTTAGCTTCATGGTGGTGGGATAAGTTGGGGAGCGATCCAATCAGAGCTCCTCTCTTTATGAATTGATATATTCATGTAGAGCAGGTTCACTGTTTGTTGTCAGTTCTGGTATTGTAACTGAGATGCTCTGCCAGGTAGCCTAAATAAAGGTGACTGCATTTCACACAAAAGTTCAATTTGTTTATGTTCATTTATACATTCAGACTTTACTGGTATTCAATAAAGGGTTATTAGATGTTTCATTTTATCCAAGTGTAAAACATGACTTCAGATATTCAAGGAAACATAAAAATGCCTTACACTTTACACTTCATATTTTAGACGACTAAATTTACAGCAGATTTTGTCGACTAAAACTAGACTAAAATTAAAACAATTTAGATGACTAAATTATGACTAAAACTAAAAGATATTTTAGGCAAAAGACTGTATCTAAAACTAAATTAAAAAGTGCTGTCAAAATTAACACTGTGCCACAGCTGCCCTGAAATAACAGCACTGGTAATTATTAAAATCATATATATGTAAGTTTTTGTAATAGTTAACACATCAGTATGTAAAGTCTCTTTAAACTAAATATTTGTAATGCTAAAAAATAATTATTAGTATTGTTATCCATTAAAAGTCAAATTGACTGTTTTACAAAAAAAAAAAAAAAAACTAGTAGGCACATTATTATTTCTTGCGTCGATGCCAAATTGTTTACTTGGATTCCTGAACAGAAAAAAGATGTTTTATTGGTTGAATGTTGTTTTATATTCATTGCTGACTTCTCAGAGCAGCTCAGTAAGTGTTGCAAATTTGGGTCTAAAACGGTAAATTCAGTTTGAAATTCCTCATTCCTGATCAAAATGTACATAACAAGAACATTTGAAAAAACTTCTAAAGTATACGTGTTTCGTCATTTTTATGACAGGTGGTTTCATAAATTTGTTAAGCACTGAATGTACATACATATACTGTATTCTTGAGTATTATAAAACAACAATGGTGTCCCTTTTTTTTGTCTTAGCCGTGGGTTTCTGTTCAGCAGCAGCTTCACTGACAGTGTTTGGAAAAATCTGAGACTCTTGTGTTCTTGTAAGGGAGGAGCCGTCTCATGGAGGCACCCTCAAATGGATAAATGGGCATGTAGGCACACCCCGGAGAGGTGGGGGGCTTCTAGTGCTGGAAGATGGCAGTTAGCGGGCTGGGGGGAGAAAATTGAAGTGGCTGGACCTGTATGAGCCATGACCCACCAGTTGAGAAGCACTGCTTTAAAAGACATAACAACATCCACGATCAGGAGTTCAGTTTGGGCTTTTCTGTGGTAAGGCACCATATAAACTGTTCTGACTGGCTGCAGGCTGAGGGGGCAGATGAGAAGTGAAATAAGACTCCCTTAAGATTCAATGGTCGTCCCTCCCTGTGTTGTAAAGGGACACTTGGTTTAGAAAACACTGTAACGTGTTCTATCCAAGCATCATGTAAACACGTGTGACGCACATATAGAAATATGAATCTATGTCTTTAGTCTATGTCTCAGACTTATGGCTTCATGTCATTTAGAAAACTGGTCTGAACCTCTAATGGCTGATAGTCTAGAAAGGTCGGGGCTTTCATGGCTAAGAGAAGGTCTGAAGTTCTTCGTTAACAAATTCAGGTGGCTAAGGCTCAGCAAAGGTCGAGGTTAATTCATAGAGTCTGAGGTCAAAATGACTGCACTGACACAGCATTAATTACACTCTCACACTTGAGAAAATTCAGCAGATTCATGATCTGCTGTGGTTTTGCTGCCTGAGGACCAAATCGATCTGATTTCGTTTTAGCTTGAGGAATAGCTCAACATTTGGGAAACTGCACTACTGCATTACCATCTTCGTTACGGTTAGAAAAGATGCTTGATTAATCCCCGTTGAGACTGATACACAAAGGTGTGACTGGAGCTAGCAGCTGGTTGACGTTCTCAAAAGGAAAGACAGACCTGTTGCTTTAAGGGTTTACACATCACCACTCACCCTATTTACATTCAATAGCTTGTTTGGTGCAACCAAGGTGCGCAATGGAGAAATAAATGAGCTGAAACTAATTCATAGCAAGGACTGTTTCACATATCATGGGATGTATTTTAAGTCCATCTGTGAAACATCCCATGGAAAGTAGTTTGGGGCGACAGCACCTTGGGTGACTGAACAATTGTTCTGACGTTCACATTTATTAAGGACGACGTAGAGGCTTGAAGTCACACTTCCAGCACGACTGGCAGCCACTGCCTCTTTGTCCTTAAAAGGATGCTTAAGCCAGGTAATTTCTTGGACAAGAACAACTGCCTCAGCTTGAGCTTTGCACGATGGATCTGCCAAATGACAGGCATGGCAAACAGGCATCTGCAAATGCAGCTCAACATATCAATTTCTGCATTATATCTCATTACAGATTCAACATGCTGATATGACCCTACAACCAGAGATCCCCCCCCTCATAAACCCTTTTCACACATGCAACCCTGATATTGTCAGAATAATGTCTGGGCAGCCAGGCCTGTGCTCAACATATCGATACGGCAAAATATCGTCATGCACTCCTTGGGGATACGTGTATCGATACCGATTCAACAGAATCGATACGGTCTCAATGTATTGACAGTTATTGTCAATACTCTCTGGGTTCAAAGTAGAGGCTAAGCTACATGATGAAACACATGTTCCAAATCTGAGCTTAGGTCTACCGTCTTTGAGGACCTAAATTTAAGTTTCTTAAGTTGTAAAATCATTTAAAACTCATCACTGCTATTTTTCTGCTTGTAATAAAAAAACTAAACTTGTGGGAAATTCTGTTAAAAGCATAGTTAATGTTCACAATTTACATGTATCAGGTAAATATCGTATTGTGGCCTCAGTGTCAGGGTACGTATCAAATTTTGAGGTTGCTGGAAATATCCAGCCCTAGGCTCCTGCAGGGTGATTCCCTGACCTGGTTGTTCAACACTTGCTCCTCTCAGCAGGGAGTAGTCCCTGCTGGGCAGGGGTGAAGTGGTTGAGGGAATGTGGGGGTCTCCGGTAGGCAGGGCACATCAAAAATACATAGCAGAAGTCAGTGTTCATAGCGCAGCGGCTGGGCAGAGCAGATCTATACGCAATTTATATTAAAAGCTCTGCAGCACACAGTAAATATGAAGTAGTGTCACTATGTGGACGACAAATACAACAAAGAAGAAAGCTGCAGTGTTTTAGCTCTGTATCCAACAGCAGCAACAGAAGGCTCTATAGATGCGGGAGCAGATGTACGACAGAACTTTGATAATGTGCAGTGGAAACAACACTTTCAAATGTCCAGACGCACATTTGAGTTCGCGTTACTCTCCTTGAAATTGGATAAACTTCGCAAAGCGATTGTTTTTATCCATCCTGTCAAGTCTCCTTTTTCTGGCGTCGGGTCGTCGCACAGGATGTCATCACCTCTTCCCACTCGCCTCAGAGAACTACCGGGGCTTTTCACACACTTGGGCTCACACAGACTTTACACTAAAAAAAATACTTGGGGGCTAAAGTCTGGATAAAAAGCTCAGCTGGTTGTGTTCACACACGCAGCTCATCCGGGTAAATTCTGGGTAATTCCAGGGCTTTTCTGCAAAAGTGAATTAGGTTATAGCAACCTTTGCAGGGCTTCCTCCAGTTGGTCAAACTTTTGAAGCGGAAAAAGTGTTTTTCCAGTGCACCATGGTGCAAGTGAGACCTTCATTTTGTTAAATAATCATGGTAAAAAGGTATCTGGCTGAAGAGATCTAATAAAGACATTCATAAACTTCTAAAGTATTAGATTTTGTGACAGATTTATGACTAACAGCCAGATCATGAAGCTGTATTAATGTTGCCTAGCATTCAGCAAAAAGTAAATAAGCACAATTTCCCAAATGTTGACTATTGCTTAAATATTCTTTTCTAATTTGACAAACTTGAGATAAGTAACTTTGACATAATAACTGCCTAAAAAAGCAAAACTCATTTAGAGAGGCATTACGAGGGCATTCATATAAACAGGATATTTGCGCTGTTTGCAGAGTCAATGCACAGAAGGGTTATGGCTTCATTTTCTTTCATTTCCACATGAAAATTTACTGGCTGGAGGCGGACCAGACTGCACTGGCTTGCAGGTTTCTTCTGCTGCAACTTTGCATTAAAAAAGTCACAAAGTTGTAAAGCATGGCATCTGAATATGGCCTCTGTCAGTATTAAAGTCCAGTTGGATTTGGCTGCATTGATCCAACATTTCAGAGCAGAAAACTGTGCACATTTAAGCAGGCAGGAGCTGAGTTAAGAAGATAAAAGAGTTGCCACATGATTGGATTAAAGCACTACCCTCCAAGAAGAGTTAAAGACAGCATGAAAGGGAGCACAGTTATTGTCAGTAGAAGTTAAAAACTGAGAAGTGTCCTCTTTTTTTGGCAAAGACACTGGCGCACAAGACAAAGAGGACAGTCTATAAAAGGAAAGTCTGCTCTGTGTCTCCAAGTAAGAAGCAGATTGTCACGCTGAGGGTCCAGTCCACCAGCAGCTACTGTTACCATGGTTATTCCTCCCTCATTTGTATTGTTGCGGCTGAGGATCCCAAAAGCCAGACGAAATAAATCCAAGGGTGCTTAAGGAAAGATGGCACCAGCGTGTGTGAGTGCAGGATCGCATCTGTGGGGATTAAATACTTCAAACAAATCGAATGTTCTCCTCATTCAATGACCTGGGCTGCAGATCCATCCTTTAAAATGTCCTGATAGTACTGCTACATCGCAGTACCCCTAAAAGCACCGGAGTGATGAGGAATGGCAAAGACAGAGCTCCAGCATTAATGTTCTGGGTGTGAGAGCTGGAGGTGGAGGAGCAGGGTGAAGCTGTCTGGCTGTCTGGGTCCAAGCTGCAGTGATGCTGGTAATCCTATGTCTTCTGAGGGTCCGGAGAAATGGGCCCTGGTGTGTTGGTCCCATCCATACTGTGAACAGGGATCTGGAAACTGGGGGTGAGGACCGATGGGAACTGAAACCAACAAGAAAGAAGTGGAAAGATTGCTCAGGTCAGAAATGAAATAAGTAACAGAATAAACAAACTGAGGAAGAACAGCATGACCAAAAATCATGAAACAGTTATTTTATCTGATGGCTGTTGTCTCTGGTTTATGTCTTGTCTTGTCTTGTATCTGGTTTATGTCTTGTCTCTGGTTTATGTCTTGTCTTTGGTTTATGTCTTGTCTCTGGATTTGTCTCGTCTTTGGTTTATGTCTTGTTTTCTCTCTGGTTTATGTCTTGTCTCTGGTTTATGTCTTGTCTTTGGTTTATGTCTTGTCTCTGGATTTGTCTCGTGTTTGGTTTATGTCTTGTTTTCTCTCTGGTTTATGTCTTGTCTCTGGTTTATGTCTTGTCTTGTCTCTGGTTTATGTCTTGTCTCTTGTTTATGTCTTGTCTTGTCTTGTCTCTGGTTTATGTCTTGTTTTCTCTCTGGTTTATGTCTTGTCTCTGGTTTATGTCTTGTCTTGTCTCTGGTTTATGTCTTGTCTCTGGTTTATGTCTTGTCTTGTCTCTGGTTTATGTCTTGTCTTGTCTCTGGTTTATGTCTTGTCTTGTCTCTGGTTTATGTCTTGTCTCTGGTTTATGTCTTGTCTCTAGATTTGTCTCGTCTTTGGTTTATGTCTTGTTTTCTCTCTGGTCTATGTCTTGTCTCTGGTTTATGTCTTGTCTCTGGTTTTTGTCTTGTCTTTGGTTTATGTCTTGTCTCTGGTTTATGTCTTGTTTTCTCTCTGGTTTATGTCTTGTCTCTGGTTTATGTCTTGTCTCTGGTTTATGTCTTGTCTCTGGTTTATGTCTTGTCTTTGGATTATGTCTTGTTTTGTCTCTGGTTTATGTCTTGTCTCTGGTTTATGTCTTGTCTCTGGTTTTTGTCTTGTCTCTGGTTTATGTCTAGTCTCTGGTTTTTGTCTTGTCTTGTCTCTGGTTTTTGTCTTGTCTCTGGTTGTGTCTTGTCTCTGGTTTATGTCTTGTCTCTTGTTTATGTCTTGTCTTGTCTTGTCTCTGGTTTATGTCTTGTCTTGTCTCTGGTTTTTGTCTTGTCTTGTCTCTGGTTTTTGTCTCATGTCTGGTTTTTGTCTTGTCTGTGGTTTATGTCTTGTCTCTGGTTTATGTTTTGTCTCGTCTCTGGTTTATGTCTTGCCTCTGGTTTATGTCTTTTCTCTGGTTTTTGTCTTGTCTCTGGTTTATGTTTAGTCTCTGGTTTATGTCTTGTCTCTTGTTTTTGTCCTGTCTTGTCTCTGGTGGATGTCTTGTCTTGTCTCTGGTTTTTGTCTTGTCTCTGGTTTATGTCTTGTCTCTGGTTTTTGTCTTGTCTTGTCTCTGGTTTTTGTCTCGTGTCTGGTTTTTGTCTCGTCTCTGGTTTATGTCTTGTCTCTTGTTTTTGTCCTGTCTTGTCTCTGGTGGATGTCTTGTCTTGTCTCTGGTTTTTGTCTTGTCTCTGGTTTTTGTCTTGTCTTGTCTCTGGTTTTTGTCTCATGTCTGGTTTTTGTCTTGTCTCTGGTTTATGTCTTGTCTCTGGTTTATGTTTTGTCTTGTCTCTGGTTATTGTCTGGTTAGCTGCTTGGTATGGTTGGTGTGGACAACCTGCTGCTGTAGACCAACATGCTGCAGCTTCACCTACTACAACTGCAAATACTTGGTCTTTCTTTTGGGCACATTCCTCTATCATTAGTTTATATTTTCAACCTCAGAGTGATCAATAAATTAAACTCCTTGTTCAGGTAATCCTTAGTTCCTGCAAATAGCTCGCATATTTTATGTAGCTGTGACCTAGGGCTGGGTGATATGACCTATAAATAAAATCCCTGTTTTTTTTTTTTCACAACACACGATTTATATTCAGTTTTTCCCCCTCAAATAAAAAAAAAAAAAAAAAAAAAACTCCCATTGACACAAAAATTACATAAATCAAGTTTTGCTTTTTTGTTGTCAAAATATATTCCCAAAGCAAACAGAATTTGGTTCTTAAAGTTAAAGTGAGTGTCATAAAAAGTTGATTATGTAGTTCAAACGTAGGCAGGTTTGTCTACAAAAACACTAAAGGCTGAGGTATTTTCACAGTATATTAACACGAAACTGTCTGTTCAATATTATATCTCATTTAGAAACAAATGCAAGCCTATAAAAGTGCTTGTGCAAAACCTGACAGGGCCGACTATCACGAAAACTGTAATTTTTTCAATCATTGCAACAACTTACAATTGGACAAAGGCAAGAAAAATAATCTCAATTTTGAATTTTTTAAAGCTTCTGCAGAAAATAATTTGAATCACTCAATTTAATCAATGCTTGTCTCCAAGTTCCCTATTCTACATAAACCATCGAGATTTTTAAAGCAATTAAACCCAATTTAACTGCAGTTCAACTAAATACTGCTATATTTATCAAATGGAGTAACAAGGAGCATTACAGATTCAACTCACTTCAAAGTAGGTGGACCTGGCAAAGTTGCAAATGCAGTTGTGCAATTTAGAAAGTTTATATACATCTACCTGCAATTTTCAATACCTGAATACAAGAAAAGTGAGTGTTTAGGACTTCTTTATTTGCTGCCACAGTAAAATTAAAAAAACAAACATCAATATCATTTTAATTTTTGCCAAAAATATAATTGTTTCTTAAAATATCTTCAGCTCAAGATCAGATCAAGGTGCGGGATGTCATACTATTAACAAGAGGACATTAACAACTGAAACAATGTAAGACAGTAAGAAGAGCAGACAAGGTACTTGATGTAGTATTCTGACCTGGAACAGGTGGGCTCCCTGCCGTCGAGTGGCGGGGCTGAGAGGGGCCACTGGACTGAGGGTGCTCCAGAAGTGAATGTTGGACAGCAGCGGACTGGGAGTGAGTAACAGAGTGGGAGTCTATGGGGAAAACAAACAAGCAAGAAAAACTCAGTGTGAATACATTTATGTTCCACCAACATTGCATTGTGGTCTGTATTGTCTTAAGTACCATTAATGATGGATTTTTGTACCCACAAACTGTACTGTCAACAAAGCCTCTTTAAACAGGGAATACTCACAATTTATGGACAGGTCGAGACAGTTTCAGTGACAGTCATTGTTAAAAAATATATATATATTTATAATAGTGATAAATTCATGGATGCCCGGACCATAAATTTGTCCTTAATATAATTTTCCCTAATGAGTTGAACTTTATTAGAGAAAAAACTCTTGAGGTGCAGCAGCCTGTTTTCAAGAGGGTTCCCTTTATACACAGCTTTAAAGGGAGCTACAGTATTATGGGCTTTCTTTACATATTAGCACTACTGGTGTTAAATCATACTCATAGTTCAACTAGTTTTTGACATGCTTTTTTAAAAGAAGTTCATCTTTATTTGTGAAAGTTTAATATCTGTCAGTTTATAACTTAATTCTACTCCCTTATTGACTTGAAATGGTTAACCCTCCCAACTCCACAGTGTCACTTCTATTGTTCACTGATTACCATGGAACTGATCGATGGATCTTTATGGGGACAACTGAGTTTGATAGCTCACTCTTTTGTTAATGTTTGGATGGCTTCAGGTCAAACATATCTCTTTTGGAAAGTTTTTAATCCAGCTATGAGATGCAGTGATTTGTCTAGATATTCTGCATTTGTGGGTCCAAGGTGACAAACCAGTATTTATGACTCTTATCACATTTCTTAGTGAACAACACATTTCCTAGCAGTTTTGTTATTGGACCTCCATTTTTACCCTTAGAGGAAGTGAAACTACCTGTCAATCCTCTGACTAAATGGATGGCCACAGTTCTTACCATATTTTTTGAAGTCAGTGCAAAATCAGGAGCAGCGAAAGATCAACAAGAGACAAGGTAGCATCTTGAGATGACAGCTGTTATGATTGGAGCTATGTAAATAAAGATTGCTTGATTGACTGATTGATTGCAGACCTGGAAGCTCTCAAAGTATCAAAAAGGAAGTGTGAGTAGTGTTATGTGGCCTTTTGAGAATTCTGAAACAGAAACTGCTTCCAAGAGTTGCATAAATGACAAAATGTAGTGAAAAACCAGAGACATAAGTGAAACTGAACCTCCATCAAGGAGGTTATGTTTTTGCCTATGTTTGTTTGTTTGTTTGCTAGCAAGATTACACAAAAACTACTGGATGGATTTTGCTGAAATTTTTAGCAGATGTTGATAATGGTCCAACTTAAAAACGATTGGAATTCGGTGGTGATCTAGATAACCACCATTAGGAAACAATCGTTTATGCTCAATAACAGTCTAACTAATAATAATATCAACATGATTCTGGGTGCTAGGTGTGGGTTTTCAGGGTCAAGTAATCATATTATGATGGTAACTTTATCATGGAATTATTGCTTATGGATGTAACAGAAATATGTGAGCTACTTTGGTCGAGGTTTGCCCTCTCAGATTGCTTTCTAGTTATTCATCTAATAGGCAGGGCTTGAGTGAACTATACTGCGATCTGTGTATGATTTGTATAAAGTTCTTTGAGATTCAAATTACATTTGGATTTTTTATTTGTCTCTATAGTCGTACAGCTTTAAATACATTAACATCACTACAGGATACATATTCTGATAGCTCAGGTTGTCCCAAAAAAGATGTCTTTTCTGAGGCTGTGCTTTGAGATATTGAGATTCAACATGCATTATACGGTGTGGACTACAAATAGCAGAAAATGGCTTGGAGTTTAAAGCATTAAATCTCAATCTAGGTCAATCACTTCTGACAATGGCAGACACATCACAACCTGTATTTACCAAAAAGCTAGCAGAAATTCAAAGATGCTGAGGAGCATTATGAAAGCTATAATGATATACACACTCATTCTCACAAGCATTGACAACCTGTATGAATAACAGGCAATGACTGAAATAGAGAGAGGAACACATTTGTCTGAGAGCTCATTGGCAGTCTGTAACAACATCTCATGATCAAACCATCCTGAGGGACGAAACAAAGACAACACTGTCTGCTACAGAAGATCTAATAGTCTCCCTAATTCTATAAAGGAATGGAAACAGTCATGTGCGCCGCAAAGAGCAACCCTTGGAAACAACTAAACAACAAAAAAACATAATCCAAACAGCAGACCTTAACAGATCCCTGCGGCAATGCTGCCCCCTGCTGGCAAATTAGATCAACTACAGTTCTCTATCACAGTTCCCCAAGCTTAGAAAGATTTGATTTTTAAACCATCTTATCATTTATTTTGTTGTGTACCCATATAAAAGTTGATATATCCAAGCTCTTACCTGTAGCATTGCTGGTGTGAGAGAGGCAGTAGGTAGAGAGGGGCTGCAGAGGTTCATGGGGGAGAAGTCTGGGGTGGTGACCAGTAGAGCTGGCGGGCTGATCTGCAGGATTTTGGGAGGCTTTCGAGTCTTTCCTGAGCTCTGAGTGCTCACTGTGGTGCAGCTGCTCACCGAGGATGAACTGGTTTCAGTGTCAACCAAACTGTTCTCCTCTCCAGACAAAACTATACTGCCGTCCATCTGGTGAAGAAGATGCAGAATTTTATTTAATGCTTTCTAATAATAATATCACCAAAGCAGTGGTATAGCATTACATAAACTTGTTTTGTTTTGGTTATTATTAATAAAATGTTAACATGACAACAGCGTTGATTTTGTTGAGTAATTATTTTCGGCATCGTTTTCATCAACAACCTTTTTTCCCCTGACGAAAACTAAACAGTAACTAATAAAAACAAGCGCACATGGACAAAAACTAAATTAATTGACATTTTCGTCAGCACAAAAACTAGACTAAAATGTTTGACAGAAACCTAATCCAATCAGACCTAATTTCTTCATGTAGAAAGTAGGGACAAGTTAGGAATATATCCAATCACAGCTACTTTGGTTGTGTGGAAAGGTTGGATGAGTTAAGAGGGACATCCAATCACAGCTGCCTTAGCTTAATGGTGGCGGGATCCAAGTGTAAAACATGACTTCAGAAATTCAGGGAAACATAATAAATGCCTTACACTTTGCACTTCATATTTTAGTTGACTAAATTTACAGTAGACTTAATCAACTTAAATGTTGTGACATTTCATCGTCTAAAACTAGACTAAAATTAAAACAATTTAGATGACTGACTTATGACTAAAACTAAAAGTTATTTTAGGCCAAAGACTGTAAATAAAACTAAATTAAAACTGCTGTCAAAATTAACACTGCATGACAACTAGCTGCGAACAAACTGGTCAGGCGGGCCAGCTCTGTGGTAAACATGAAGCTGGACTCTCTGGTGACAGTGGCAGAGGAAGGAACTCTAGAAAATCTGCTGGACATTATGGACGAGCAGTCACCCTCTGCACACTGTCAACAGCAACCAGAGGAGCCTGTTCAGCCCAGGACTGCTCCTTCACAAGTTCAGGACCAACAGACTGAGAAACTCTTTTGTCCCTCAGGACATCAGACTGTACAACTCCTCACTGGGGGGAGGAGGAGAAACAGGAAGACAGTGGATGGGAAGGAGCAGTGGCCAGCCAGTAGCCATATTTTTATTTATATTTATTTATATCTGTAAATTGTTTTACTTTTTTACTGTTTGATACCCTGTGTTCCTTTTTACCCTGAGTACTGCTATACAATGCTGCTGCTGGAATCTTAATTTCCCCTGAGGGAGTCTTTCCAAGGGATTAATAAAGTCCTATCAATCTAATCCAATCTAATCAAGATGGCTGTCACCTTGGCACAGCCATCCAGGAGCTGCAAAATAAATGACCTGCATTTCTATAAATTACTGAGTAACAAAATATCACAATATTGCACTAAAGATATCGACATAGTATTGCACCAAAAACAGAAAGTGTCAGAATATTTTCTTACATCCCTAGTGCAGACCAACCCCCTTGCCTGTCTCAGTGGCTTCAGAAAACAAGCAATCCTCTGTATAACTTTCCTTAAATCATGCTGCATGATGGAAAAAGTAACAAGGAGTATTAAAACCAAGAGTTTCTCGTCACAGTTCTATATTAGTTTCTGTCTGTGTGACAATCTTTGCATAAACCATTATCAAGCTTAAAGAAACACTCCAACATTTTTGTTGTTTTCGTGTCTTGCCTCACTCCCGAGTCCGTAACAAGCAGAAAGACACCATTCTTTTGATTGTACGCGCAGTAACAAGGAAGAGATGGCCAAAGCTCACACACCGCTAGGTAGCTTAGCTCAAGCACTGGGAGTCCACAGGTGTAGCTCGCCTCTGCCTACAGTCGTGAGCTTGTTGTGACTCATTTTTTAACCCTCTATGTTACGTTATCCGTTTCTTCTACTCCTAAACAGAGGCTTTGATTTGTTGACATACTTCCACGGTGGTTTGCTCTCGAGATGTGACGTTCGCAAACGAGTCGAGTCTCTTGAACAGCTCTTTTAAGTGAACGATGAGAACAGATTCACAGTTCTGACTGAGCCATTCGTATGTGAGCCAAATTGCCTGAAAGTTTAAGAAACGAACAGCTCACTCACGACTGCGAATCGGTTTTCATCGTTCAACTTAAAGAGCTGTTCAAAAAACTTAACTCATTCACGAACGTCTCTTCCTTGTTACTGGACGCACAGTCGAAAGAATGGTGTCTATTCTTTTGTCATGGACTCGGGAGTGAGGCAAGACATGAAAACAACGAAAATGTTGGAGTGTTCCTTCAACGTCATCAAAGTTAAGGTCTCACTAAATGCATTGACTGTTTCTGATTAGCTGTACCCTCTGCTGTGCATTTCTCACTTGCAGTGATCTATGTTGGTAAGTACACTCGCCTTTTCCAGTGCTTGGGCATCTGCAGGCTGAGATGATCCTGACTCAATGTCACTGTCAATCACCAGCTCCTGGGAGGAATCAGGCACTAGACTTGGCGAGGGGCTGGCTGAGGTCAGGTCTGGTATGCTGAATGTCGTCTCTGACGGACGGATGTGCTCAAATGAGTAGAAGGACTGGGACGTCAGGGAGGAGTGTATGCTGACTTCCTCGGCCTTCATGGGCGGTGCTTGCAAGGGATCCAAGTGGTTGGACATCAGCGTGGGCTCCATGACGACCTGAAGGGGTGGTGCTGGTGCTTGCTTTGGAGGGGTGTTTCCAAATTTGATGACGGACGGCAGAGCATTTGGCTGTTGAGGCTGAGGCAACAGTTCCTGGCTCTGGGCTGAGGCAGTGACACATCTCTTGTCTGCCATCTTCTCTGCTGGGTTCTCTATTTTGATGGACTTGAAGAGTTGGCGTCCGTTCTGTAGCGAGTTGAGGGTGAAGGAGGTGTACAGGCCGGAGTGAATGTAGTCGTTACGGTTTGACTGCTTGGTGCTGGAGCTCTGAGCTGCTGTGCTGCCTGCCATCTTACTGCGGTCACCAGAGTCATCGTCCTGTTGGATGCTGTCTCTCTTAGACAGGGAGGAGAGGCCCCCAGCACCAGCATCCCCGCCCTCTGTTCGTGTACCAACATCTCCTTTCAGGACATCAGGATATGACACAAAGCGGTACACAAACTTCTGGCCATTCACCTTCTTTATGATGTTCTGAAAAGAAAGAAGAGGAGAGAAGAAAGGTGCATTTAGCAGTTACATCATTTCTAAATGTAATAAAGGAAAAATATAATACCAACAGTTTTTGTACAATCAAATTTAGACGTCTAAAAAATTTTAAACATAGACTTGAGCTAGGTTATATAGCTCTTTTCTAGTCTCTTGACTACGCAAAGCAGCTTTACACCACAGGTCACACCTTCACAATCACACCCATTGACCGTTGGATGGTTTGAGTTTCTCTGTCAGCTGTCCATCAGTATCAACTCACACAATAACTCGCTTCCATGCCCATTTGCACTCCACTTACGGAGCAGTGGGAGCAACTTGGGCTTAAATGTCTTGCCCAAGGACACATCTCCAAATGACAGCCGGAGCTGGGCTCAAACCTGCAGCCTTCTGATTTCCGACCAAGCGGACTATCAGACTGTGCCACCGACAGCCTGACAAAGATCTGCCCTTAACATACAAAAACAGAAGTATTGTACAGGGTGGCAAAAATTAATCATTCATGTTGGACAACCGTTTTAACTCATACAATGTACTCTATATGATTAGCATTGTTTCAAAAACACATACTAATACGTGTTGTCCACTGTTGATGAACTTGCATTAGCACAGTTGAAGTTATGCTTGTAATGGCGTTGGTGATACGTTCCTTGAGATGATTTATGTCTCGTATCTTCACCTGATACACCATGGCCTTCAAGTGCCCCCTAAGATACCCTAAAAGATGCATCAAACGCATCCTCTAGGGTATCTAAAAGATAAAAACAGTATACATTATATATTTTCCTATGTTTGGAAACTTATGGTCCACCCTGTATACTAATCTTTAATTACAAATGTCAACTTCTTTAAAAGAAATTACAAATACATACTCATCAGCCACGTTATTAGGGACAGATAGTACACAGCATTCAAGTGCAAATAGGTAACCAGCCAATCGCGTGGCAGAAACTTCATGCAAACAGGCATGTAGATATAGTCAAGACAACTTGCTGACATTCAGACCAAAGAAACATGATTTACATGACTGAGTATTTCAGAAACTGCTGATCTACTGGCATTTACACACAACCGTCTCTAGGGTTTAAAAGAGAAAAGAGAAAATATCCAGAGTGACCCACAGTTCTCTGGGCAAAAGACATCAGAGAAGACCAAAGAGGTTCGAGAAGATAGAAAGGTAACAGAAACTCAAAAAACCATTCATTACAATCAAGGTATGCAGAAGACCATTTTTGAATTCACATTATGCATTATCTGTAGGCAGATAGGCTACAACAGTGGAAAAACACACTGGGGGCCACAAGTCACAATGGCCGACCGAAATTGGACATTAAAACATTGGAAAAACATTGCCTGGAGTCGTGATTTTTGTGGCAAAATTTAGACTGTAGGGTCAGAATTTGATGTAAACAACATGAAAGCATTGATTCATCCTCCTTTGTATCAACAGTCACTGGTGTTGGTGATGTTATGGTGAGGGGAATATTTTCTTGACACACTTTCAGAATCAGAATCAAAAATACTTTATTGATCTCCAATCTTCATTTGCTCTCATATACAGTATAGCAGTAGAAATATAAGATTTAGACTTTAAAATAAGATATGATTATAAGAGATATCTAATAAGCAAATAATAACAACGTGTAGAATCTTTAAGACATATTATTCCTCAAGGGAAAAAAAAATTAACCTTGTAAAAGTAAGACTTTGAACAACAGCTAAAGCATGTCCACTATCAACAATATCTACAATATGAATATAAATGCAAATGCACAGTTTGACAGTAATGATATTACACTGGTTATTGCACTTGTTTAAGAGGTCTGTTAGTGACCATGTCCATCCCTTGTTGACCAAAGTGTACCCGTGATGTTATCAAGTCAACATGGACCAAAATCTCCAGGAACACTTTGTTGAATCTATGCCACAAAGAATAAGGCAGTTCTGAAGGCAAAAGGGGTCAAATCCAGTGCTGGCAAAGTGTACCTAATAAAGTGGCCAGTGAGTGTAAATGACCAAAATTGTTTAAGTATGTCTTTTATGACCCTTTAATAAATACATTTGAAAAAAATTATAAGCATACTTTCAGAATTCTTAACTTTCGGTTAAAAAGAAGCTGTAATTGGATTATATTCTGTGTTAAGCTCAGTTTTATTTGTAAATTACATATGTTGCCCATTTCCGCTTTATGTAAAGAACAGAAAAAACAAAAGCACGAGTTCCCTCCATGTAGTGTGCCTCCACCAAAGAGGCCCAGGAAGAAAAAAAAAAAAGAGCAAGACCACAGCAAAGCATTGTGCGTGGGACAGCTCTGTCCTTCCTGTCTGTACCGAATGAGCAGCCACTGAAGCTGCTGCCAAACATACCAGAGCAGCCCTGCCCAGAACGCCCACTGGGTCAGGCCGCTCGTCTGTCAAACCACAGGAAGACGGAGGGACTGATGGCACTCTGTGCTAGACGGCTGTGAGCAGGACTTTGACCGTCCTGAGGTGCAATCAACGCGTGTTTATTGTGCTGTTGCTCTGTAAGAATCATCATCTGGATAAAACAGGATCCCCTGCTATTGCTTCAATGCATGTGAAGTACATGACTTATGTTAGATGATTAAAGCTGAAATAACTCAGGATCAACAACACTGAATAGATTTTTAGTTAAAAGCAGACACCTTTTATGTTAACGTAACACAAATAACAACTCAAAGCACCCATTATCTTAATAAATAACTAAATTAAAGGAGATTTGCCAATATACGATATTCCCAAACTCATTTTGACTGATACCGATATTGATACGGATATACAGAAATGATGAAAGTAGTTCTTTTTAGATTTACACCTGTGTCATATATAAAATGTATTTTTGACAGTAACAGTAAAATCAAGCTTTATATGTTATTTTAAAGGCTGACCTGCTGACAGAAAAGTGACTCTATTCTAGAAGTTTAAACTCTCAATTTAAGAAAATTATGCATAAAAATACACAATCTTGATATAAACATAACAGGCTAAAATATCATCAGAAATGGTCATATCTGCCAATACCAATATTAAGCTTTTGAAGCAAATATCTCCCAATACCAGTGTCATACCAGTAATATAAAGCATCCTGGAGATAATATTTAGTAGAAGGAAACCCAAGTAATCAGAAGATTATCATTATCATTAGACCTTCACGAAAAACAATAGAAGAGCAGTTCACAAGACTTAATGCTTGAAGTCACCAATCTAATTTCCTGTGATTTATACTAATTACTTAAGTGTAATACAGCACCATCAACAGCTGGCCTGAAAACAGCTCAGTCATCTCATCTTTGTTTAGTCTTTTTAATTCACTATTACCAGATTGGGATGGAAACTGATAAGATACCAATTGACACCAATTCCATTTATGATTACAGTTCTGATATTTTAACGTTCCCTTATCGATTACTGTTGCATAAATAGGTTTTCGACAGCAACAACGCCATCACATGGTTCTCCTGAAGTTCACTGCCGCGCTGCACAGATGAATTCCTCTGCAGATTGCTGGTGTTCCATCCACTTAATGTTGTGCAGGAAGCGTCTTTTTGTCAAAAATTAAGCCACAACTTCGACTAATTCTGTCTCCTGCACGACATGATTTTTGACTTCTTCGTCATTCATGCTGACTGACTCCGTGGGAAGCGTTACGTCCTTGATTTATAAGGAATGCAAAACAAAGTGGAAGGAATTGATTCGAGAGTTGTAAAGTAAAAAGACACATGATAATAATTCCTTAAAGAGGTTCTTTTGATTCTCACCTGGAATTGGTTTTTGATTCCCATCCCTATTCCCAGATGTCCTCAGATGATATTTTCAAAGTGTCTTGCCTTAAAATGATCCAGTATTTAATTTTGAAATGCCATAAACCCCTTCATTTCAGACCTGCTTAGAACAGGGTTAGGATTAGCAAAAATCATAAAGACCAGTGTCAGATAATGCCACATCAGCAACAGTGGCTTTATACTGCTGTGCTCTATTGTTTACTGTAGCCTTAAAGTCATGCCTTCATATGTTCCTTCAACTGGAGCCACTATGGGCTGAACATAGACCTCGCCAAGGGATCTGGGGGCCAAACAGGCTGTTTAAAAACACAATTTCTGAAAAGTGAACCGTGCAACAGCGGGAGAGGAGGGATTTTTTTCTTGTTGGGGGTCTTCCAAATAGGCTATGGACAAAGGCCATTAAATATAGTATTTTGACTTGAGCCTTTTAAAGATATTAATCCAACATTGAAATCTGTGATAAAATGCGTTGAAGCTGGCAGGATAAAATCTAGTAAGAACACTAAACAAGGTGATATAAATGTACATTATGATTCATGTTCTGTCAGAAATGTGGCTTATTTAGTAATGAAATAAAGGTTCTGTTGAAGAAAATGACCATTAAGCAGGGGAAATATTAAAACTCAGAGGTGATCAGTTATCTGTATCTACAGCAAAAAAATGATCAAGGTGTCATTTACTTCACTCTTTGAAAAATATAAGACGAGGGAAGCATGAGGGCACAACCTCCAGCTGACCACGTGCTCACTGGTTCAGGGGTTACTTTGCGTTTTGCCCTTAATCAGATAGGATAGGCTTCAGCCCCTTGCAACCCCAAAATGGGTAAAGCAGTAAAGACAGTGGATGGATGAAATATATCAGACTGATTATTGAAAGTAATGAGACAATGAAGGAAAGTCAAAAGGTGGAAACCTCTTCAATATCAATTAAGTCACAAAAAGTAAACTTGTGGTTCACTATTGTCTAATAAAAGTAAGACAGCCGGGGTTATAAAGGCTAGATTAAGGTTATAAATCTCAGGGCACAGGTATCATAAAATGGTCAAGACTTCAATCTTTAACTTCCTTAGGAAAAACTGATTATAGTAAGGTGGAGGGAATTATCTGTGGGCTCTCAATTAAAGACTTTAGTTTTTAACTTAACTTTAAAGTTATGATGGTGACTAAGCTATTAAAGATAGTTTGCTGACAATTAAATGTGGTTGTGTCAGTCATCTCTATCTTATAATAATTATAGACGTTAATGTAAATATTGAACTATTACTCTCTTCATAATTATTATTGATTATACTTCTATAAAACTATCACTACAATCATACAGACATGAGGACCCTCCTGAAAACGAGATGTTGCATCTCAAGGGGCTAACCTCTAATAAGTTTATATTCAGCACAGACAGATATGACGACAACAGGTCTATGATTGGCCCGTGGATCTGTCACTAGCTTTAGTTCTGACTTTAGTCCACTTGTCTCTGCCCACCTCCCTTCCTTCGCCCACACACCCAACACAGCATTGTGTGGATGGCTGTTCATCATGAGACTGAGATCCACATTAAAGATTTCCTGCAGCTAAACAGAGGTGTTTTTTTTGCCGCCATGATGGATTCATGTTGAGTGTTCGATGTATGTATTTGTATACATATGTATATGCGTGTTTTACATGCGTATATGTGTATCCATAAAATGAAGAGTTTGTCTTCAGGCTGCTCTATTGTAAAGTGTCTTGAGATAACACTTGTTATAGCCTGGTGCTATACAAATAAAGATTGATTGATTGATTGATTGATTGATTGATTGATTGACTGATTATGTCATGGGACTGAGCACATTATCATCATATTTGAACACCTTCTTCGTGATGTACCATGCTGCCTCTTTTTGGGTTGTTAGATGAAAACCAAATCCGTCCTTTGTTTGTTTCCTTTACCAAAACTGTCTAAAAGTCTGTACAACTTTACTGTAAGTAATTTGAACAATATACACAAAATGTGTGTATCTGCATTTAGAAACATTAAGGCTACAGTTCAAAGTGTGATCCTGTTAACTTGTGACCACATTTGTATGTTTAGTATATTTTTATTGTAACATTAAAAATTCTCACTCGAGATGTCTTCAGAGAAAACCAGAAAAGACAGTTTTTGCCATGTTGCACTACATCTTGAGGATCAAACATAGCTGCGATAACCACAAATGCTGCAAGTCTCCGGATCAAAAGGTCACCGTTACACACATCACCTGCATGACGCTCGAGGCAGTCAGTCCACAGTGCAACAGGATGAACAGTATAGTTTCTGCTCTTTCTTTACATGTTTGTTGTCTGAGGGCTGCAGAGTGTGATAAAGGTTTAAAGGCTGTTGTGTTTTAATCAAATGATTAGAGATCTAAATAACAAAAGTATGATTATTCAACATTAGTTTCATTAATCCACATATAAACACACTGCATTTATCATATGTAAATTCCCCTGAAAAAGCTGAAATGAAGGCACAGGGTGTCACAGTTTGCGACAGTCAGCTCTTTTCCTGTAGCCTGAGTTTCTACTAGGCTATGTTATGAAATCTGATACTTAAAATGATCTCAGTCTTGTTCTAGTAGGCTGGCTAATGCTGTGGATAGCAGCTGGAGTCACTGAAAGAGTAATGAGAAGCAGAAACATCAGACTTGAATTAAAGCTTCAGTATGCCAACAACATTGCGGTCAATCCATCCATCAGAGGGTTGTTAACGCCAACCATATTCTGACATCATTCTGCCCACAGAGGCGACCGTCAGACGATAAATACAAATGAAAAGACTGCAACAAGTCCACAGTTTGACAATATGACAAATAATGAAGAATTACACAGCCCTCTAGTTTGTTTTTGGGCCAGGAAGCATTGCGTAGTTGGATAGGAAATGTTTCCATGTAGATGTTGTGAGGGAATGATGGGGCAAGGAGATGTGTAAGAAACATAACGTGTGGGCAGCGCTGAGACGGCCGGCTGACTCAGGTTCAGTGTTGTTAAACATGGCACTATATTTTCAATATAGTGAATGTTGATGTTTATTAAAAAAAAGTTTTCAAGGTGGTGCTCAGTAAAAATAATTTTTAACCACAAACAGTAAAATGCTTTGCAGTGTAGTGTGTAACAGTAACGTAACTATTTTTTAGGGTAAAAAGTAAAGTAACGCACCACTACTAAACATGTGGTAATGAAACGTCGTTCCTTTTTTTAATTTGGCACAACGTTACTTTTCCCACAGACAGATCTGACACCAATGCTGCCTTCTCAGCTGCTCGCATTAGACACGAGCAGTATTGCCAAGTCTGCTCATTACAAGCGTCTTTGGGCCTGTTTTTCTCTAAAGTCGCTAGCAAAGTCTTGGCCGAGGGTTGCATGTTTTTGGGATTGTTTCTTAACATGCAGTTGTTTATTGGGGCTCTTCTGTCTGTGTGAATCCTCCCTGATTATTTATCTCCCAGCTCCCCACAATAAAGCAAAACATGAGTGTGGTAGATAGTTTGTCTTTTTCACTTCCTCTTTTCCTGGTTATCGCGCCCACCCCCAAACACACTCACACTCACGCACATGCGCCAGAGCCATAGTTGCCAAGTCCGCTTATTATAATTAATGTTGGGCTTCTTTTTTTGAATGGTTGCTTGGCACTGTGAAATTGAAATGTAATGCAGACAAAAATTAAAACACGCTTTATGTAGATTTCCCTTTAAAAAAATGAACTATATCACATTAGAAAAAGAAATAGCTGGAGGTTGCTTGTTTTGGGCCTGTTTTTATCAACCTGGTGGCTTAGTTCAGAAGAAAAATCTGGAAACACTGGACAGGAGCCCTCATTTCACACTTTATGTGACATAATTTTATATGATAAAGAGCACTAAAGAAATACCTGTTATGTTTTCCATAGAAGAACCCATACATTTAGGAACAGATATGAGGTTCTGCCCAAAGTGAAGCAACATAAAAGTAACGCAAAAGTAACGAGCAACATAAAAAGTTACTTTCCATAGAGTATAACTAAGTAAAGTAACAGATTACTTTTTTAAAAATATAACGAGTAACGAGCAAACACTGCTTTTTCAAAGTAACTTCCCCAACACTGCTGCTAAGTGACCATGACATAATCTTTTTCTGAAGTTTATTCAAACCACAAAGAGCATTTTTGTCCTTAACAGGAGCCGAATGATCCTGATCCCTGTTGATATAACAACAACAAAAATATGAGTCCTATACACCAAATATATGGAACTTCAATTCCTTTAAATCGTGCAAAATTTCAGGCACATTGTTCCACACTGTCGAATTTGCATTAACATGTTGAAAGCTTATTGTATCTGTACAATTTAGACAGCAGCCTCTCTTTTGGATAACTCATGTCCAAAGATCATCAAGTTCACATACTCATTGATGCCACCAATATCTTAAATAATGGAGATTTATCCAGGGTTCCCGCACACGTTTAAAATCTAATTTAAGTCCTCCTCAGATAGAAACTGGAAAAAATACGATTGTTTTTTGCACTTCCATTCTGCAATAGTGTGCAATCCTGTATTGGCATAGTCACCAATACCTATCACCTATTGATTAACCCCCTGCTCACCTATAGATGTCATCCACTTGTAAGCTTGTCTGCTGCTCTGTCATCCGTTTAAATAAACATTGTTTTAAGCCTTTTTAGTCAAAAATATAATAATAAATATAATAATAATAATAACAATAAATAATTATAATCCAACAACACTGTTGGTGCTCTCTAATGGACGCTGTCATACTGCACACGCAGTCTCAACCTAAACTTTGGCTCCATCTATTCACAGGCAGAGAGGCCGTGTTTAGGCGGGAATTAAGGCGGTCCGACTAACTACAACTCTTTCCTTTTCAAAACCAGAAATCCTCCATAAACCCTGAATAAAAGAAAAATGGACGCGATAAATGGACGCAATATATATGTGTATCATATGTGTTATATACTTGTTTAGATATACTTTATATTTTACTGGGCCAAACTACATCACAATGTTTCCGACAGGACCTCAAATGCAACACTAAACATGACATTATTTTGTTATAGAGCAATGTGTAGCTCGTTAAGCTTAGCCAATTAGCTTTTATGCTGTTGGTTAGGAAGTTTAATCTTATATAACCATTAGTCATAATAAAAAAAGAAGTTGCCAGTGAAAAAATAAACAGTGTCATATGTAGCCACTCAAATGCATAATATTAGTTATTTTAAGGTAAACTATACAAATGATTAGATTAGATTAGATCATTATTAATCCCTTTGGGAAACTCCCTCAGAGATATTAGGATTTCAATAGCAGTTTCACAAAGTAGATAAAAAGATATATATAAAAAAAGAGATATAAACGAAAACAAAAATAAATACAAAATAAATATAAATAAAATAAATAAAATAAAAAGCAATAAATTAAAAACAAAATAAATACAATAAAAATAAAATAAATGAAAATATATAAATATAATAAAAATGTATGTGACTCCGAAACATTAAATCAAACAAGTAGCCCTAAGTAGTACTCCTTATATTCTGGGAAGCTCTCATGCTCAAAAGGTTGGTGACCTCTGTTTTACAGAATATTTCATAGGGATGCATGTTGGGTTTTGCTGTACAGCTAAAAATTATTAATATATGATCTTCATCTTCCATCATCTGATTCACACTGCTAAGTCCTACAAAGTGGCAGAAGTTGCTGTGTTTACCTTGTCGTAGTAGTATCTCAGGGCCCGGCTGAGTTTGTCATAGTTCATGTTGGGCTTGTTCTTGCGGGCTCCCCACAGACGGGCCACCTCCTCCGCCTGCAGCAGTTTGAACTCCCCCTCCTCGTTGGTCCAGCAGATAAGCTCCTCATTACCAGGATCCAATAGGAGCCCGAGAAGGAACTGCCACAGGGTGACAGAGTTGTCCATGTCTCTCACTGAAAGGAAACAGAAGTTGGAGACAAGAAAAATCACGGATCGATTAAAAACAGAACTGAGGCTCAGAGCATAAAACCGCAGGGCTCCCTGAGACCACTAGAGCAAACAGTGAGCTTGATGAAGTGTTGACATTTAGTTCTTGTTGTAATCACTCTGTTCTGTTTTATTTAATTAATGATACTAAAGCCAACTTAGAGCTACAGCATACAAGAAGTGTACAGATAACTGCTCGCAGCTGCAACACTAAATACTGTACCAGTAAGTCCTAGATTTTAATGTACAAAACAAGATGTGTTCATACAGCTGTGATAATGGAAAACCACTGATAAGATCAACCTGACCTGGATTTGCAAAGGAAAACAAACCTCTAAATGCTACAGGTTTAGTGCAGTCTTGTATTAAAGTGAACGAGTGAGAGGCTGCTTTAACTTCCAGATGAACCATCTGGAAAAAATGCAGTTTCAACATATGGTTCACACATTTAAGCAGTACAATGGTACCATGAATCCTGAGTAATTAAATCCTGTGTCGTAGCATCAACAGCAGGATAAAGTCAGACACCTTCTACAGTGCCATGAGAAAGTATTTGCCCCCTTCCTGATTTCTTATCTTTTTGCATATTTGTCACACTTTAATGTTTCAGATCATCACACAAATTTTAACATTAGACAAAGATAACCAGAGTAAATACAAAATGCAGTTTTTAAATGATGATTTTATTTATTAAGGGAAAAAAGCTCTCCAAACCTACATGACCCTGTGTGAAAATGGGGGGCGATTACTTTTTCACATAGGGTCATGTAGGTTTGGAGAGCTTTTTTTTTTAAATTTGTGTTATGATCTGAAACATTTAAGTGTGACAAATATGCAAAAAGATAAGAAATCAGGAAGGGAGCACATCAAGCTCTGGCAAGAAGCGCTCTGAAACAGAGGCTGAGAGCACTTCCAACAGGAAAAAAATCCCTGTGGACACAAGCCCTAAATCAGACAAATGTGAACAAGAAAATACAAATCTTTTGGGGCCTGTATTTGGTATAACACTGCATGCTATACCTTTTAATAGAGAGTTGGATCCAAATCAATCACCATCCAAATCAAGTGAAACTCTTGTAGCAAAGGTTCTGTCTAAAAAAAAAAAAAGTCAGCCTGTCTTACAGTTCACTAAAAGTTAGTGGTTCATAGTAAGTTACATAAGCACTGGATGGTTAATTCATACAAAAGCAGATGTCTGCTAATGCTTTTGTTTTCCTGTATGACTGTATAAAGTAACTATATCCTAAAGCCTAACATCCAAGTTTAAATATTTCTGAACAGTTTTAGCATATTTTTACATCTCTTATGTGGCTGTAAAATGCCATAGGCTCTGGTTGAACGCCTACACTTTGGCTGATTGAACCTGCCCTAAGGACAGTGTGGGTGTATAAACTTACAATGGTTTTGTTTCTCCCAGTATGAAACTTTCAAGTTGCCTTTTCACACTGAATAATTAAACTCATGATTAACATAATGACTTATCTAACAATCCAGTGCCATTACTGGTCTTTGCAGACTTCAGGCTTTAACTTTCTCTCCTTGAAGCAACAATGTTTTACTTTTAAAGCCTGAAACTGCAGTTTCAAAGTCAATCTAATAATAAAGTATGTTAAACAGGAGGAAAGTCTAAAGGCATACTGACAGCAGAGCATCACTGCAGCGATTATGCATAAATACAATGTTAAAAAGGGTCTGTGTGTGTCAACACGTGTGTTGAATGAGTCAATGGAAATAACTTTTAAAACACTGCATTTGCAATAATAGACATTGGACAGGCACCAAAGCAAACCAAACCAAACTCATAAAAATTGTTATTTTAAATCAATGAAAAAGTAGAAAAGCACTCAGAGAGCGCAAACCTCCACCAAGCAGCTCAGTTCAGACAGTGGCTTTCCACAACCCCTGTAAAAATAGTACCAGGAGCCAGACCAAACTTAGCAAATACATGGAGGATGTTATCCTGTATGAACACAACAAGTTTTGGGAAGATCACTTAATATTGTAATTTCATATGAATTATTGAATGTCATCAATGGGATTTCCCATTATAAAGTTTAATGTTTTTTTGCGACGTCAATCTGGATCAGATCCAGATAAAATCTGCCATGATGATAGAGACATGGACCCCATATTATCCTGTAAAATTGGAAGCAAATCTGTTTAAAAAATGGCAGAGATATGATCTTTTTAAAATTCCGCACAATGTTAACTTATGGGATTTTTTGAAATTTTGGGAATTTTTGCATCCAGACACATATATGCATCAACACCAAAATTGAATGGCTTGTTCCTTTGACCAAACCACACCTCTGATAAAAATTTCATGTACATCCGTCCAGTAGTTTTTCTGTAAAGTTGCAAACAAACATATGCCGGGAAAAATATAACCACCTTGGCAGAGGTAAATATGTTTCTTTTACAAACAAAAAAAATCCACAAAATCCGTTATGGCCCGTTTCATGTTTGACAACCATTAACAATCAAGTTTTAACCAATTGAACAAGACAATACACCAGCAAAGCTAACCCTGCCTTCTACAAGTTTATAAACTAGCCAGTCTAATCTTTCTTGCAAAAATAACTCCTGTCAGATGGATGCAGCTCCCACAGGGTCATGTAAGGGCTTTCTATTTTGTTTTTATGTACTTTATTTCCTTTGTTCTAGAGCCTTCTGCCATTGACTTGTAAACTGTCCTAGGTAAGCCACATTAAAGAAGGTTTACATCCTAAAAGTCTTTTTAAGGAGCACTGCTGTCTCTTTAGAGGAAGTGTTTTTTGTTTCTGTGCAGATAAAAAGAAGCAGGACACAATGATTGGAAGTACAAACAACACATGCTCAGAGCACGAGGGCTGTAGTCAACCAATTTAGTCAACTGAAAATTCACCCACATATTCATTCATTTGATTGGCTGAAATTAAAAATTACACATTATCTAAATATCAGCTTATTTAGAGAGTACTAGTCCATGTTGACTAATTAATTTCGTCACAGTTTTCATCAACAACCTTTTATCCCCTAATAAATACAAGTCCACATGGACAAAAACTAAAACTAAATTAAATGACATTTTCCTCAACAAATAAAAACTAGACTAAAATGTTTGACAGAGACTTAATCCAATCAGACCTAATTTCATCGTGTAGAAAGTAGAGACAAGTTAGGAATATATCCAATCACAGCTACTGTGGTTGTGTGGAAAGGTTGGATGAGTTAAGAGGGACATCCAATCACAACTGCTTTAGCTTGGTGGTGGTGAGATAAGTTGGGGAGCGACCCAATCAGAGCTCCTCTCTTTATGAATTGATATATTCATGTAGAGCAGGTTCACTGTTTGTTGTCAGTTCTGGTATTGTAACTGAGATGCTCTGACAGGTAGCCTAAATAAAGGTGACTGCATCTCACACAAAAGTTCAATTTGTTTATGTTCATTTATACATTCAGACTTCACTAGCATTCAGTAAAGGGTTATTAGATGTTTCATTTTATCCAAGTGTAAAACATGACTTCAGAAATTCAAGGAAACATAAAAAATGCCTTACACTTTACACTTCATATTTAAGTCGACTAAATTTACAGTAGATTTCATCGACTAAAATGTTGTGAAATTCCATCAATTAAAACTAGACTAAAATTAAAACAATTTGAATAACTAAATTATGACTAAAACTAAAAGGTACTTTAGGCAAAAGACTATAACTAAAACTAAAACTAAATTAAAAAGTGCAGCTGACAAATATGCAGCAAGCGGGTGATGCTCTGATGTCAGTATGAACCAAAATCTCTGAGGATGTTTCCAGAATCTTGTTGAAACTATGCCACAGGGAACTAGAAAACACTCAGAGAGCACAAACCTCCGCCAAAGTACCTCACATACTGCTGTTACATCTATAATCAATAGTTCCATGACAAAGTTACCGTCATAGTTTGATTCATTGACCCTGAAAACCCACACCTAGCACTCAGAATCACGTTGATATCATTATTAGTTAGACAGCAATTGAGCAAGAACGATCATTTACCAATGGTGGTTATCTGGATCACTACCACAATCTATTCATTTTTAAGTTCGGACATTACCAACATCTCCTGAAAATTTCAGCAAAATCTGCCCAGTAGTTTTAGTGTAATCTTGCTAACAAACAAACTGACAAACAAACACTGGCAAAAACATAACCTCATGGTGGCAGTAATAAAGCAGTTTCAAAGGCAAGAGGGGTCCAACCTGGTACTAGCAGAGTGACTCTTTTTAGACTAAACTCAAGGAGCTTCTAAGAAAACAGGTTGAGAACTAATGATCTTAAAACAAACATTACAAGTGTCCTGGAGCATAGTAAACTATTTTTAACCTTGTAATGTTGTACTGCCCATACTTAATACAACTATGTAAACTAGCACCTACAGAACAACACAGATTAACTACTGATACTGAACTGCAGATAAGGCAGATTAAGTAGCTCTGTCCAACAACATGTGATTTATAACACCTTAAAATGATGGCTACTAAGTGCTGATACTCCATTTCTTTCAATGCTTGTCCCATCTACTCTTCTCTCGCCACATCCTCACTGGTAACACAAGGAGAAAGGACAAACTACATCTGAGATTTGAACGGACTGAGATAGAGAGGAGGGTCACTTTTTGTTGAAGATCAGAATAACTCTTTTCCCCAGAGATTGAGCTACCGGTTGGTAAAAGGGGAAAGACAGACAGAGGGTTCATGCTGTGTGTAACAATGTGTGATTGAAGGTGTGGGCGGATCTTTAGAAAAGCTTCAGTGCTCCTCTCTGCATCCTGACAGCCTGCAATTGTCTGAAAGATGAAAAAGAGGAAACACTCCCTGTGAAGATACAGTGGTGTTAAGATTTGGTGACTGAAGGGGCCATGAACAAAAAAGCAGACAGTGTCTTGCTTTCCCAGAACTTTACTGACTCCCTCAGTGATGTGGATGTTCAAACTTATTCTCTTTTCTTTGTGCATTTGCTTTATCTCAATGTCACAAACCTGTGTCTGCAGAGGAAGGAACATTTGATGCTGGAACCTTGAGGTCCTATTAGAGATTTTAGTAAGAAGGAGCAACCAAGCAGCAGCAAGCTTGTGATCATTTGGCAGCTTACAAGACATAAGTTATCGTTGCTGCCAGTGGTGCAGGTTAATACAGGGTGGGCCATAAGTTTCCATACATAGTACATAAATCAACTCAGGGAACGAATCACCAACGCCAGTACAAGCATAACTTCAACTGTGCTGATGCAAGCTCATCAACAGTGGAAAACACGTATTAATATGTGTTTTTGAAACAATGGTAATCATATAGAGCACATTACATAAATAAAAACGGTTGTCCAACATAATGATTATTTCTCCTATGTATGGAAACTTATGGCCCACCATGTATATATTGAGTCTTTAAGATAAATTAATATACTTTCAACTAGGGCTGGGCGAATTGGCCAAAAAATAAAATCCCTGATTTTTTTCACAAAAGTTGATTCACAATTTTATATCAATATTTATCCCTTTCAAGGAAAAAACCTCCAAGTGACACAAAAATACGAGAATCAAGTTTTGATTGTTATACAAATATATTCTGAAATTAAACAGAATTTCCCTCCAGTGATTAAGTTGCATGCTGTTATTTTTTAATAAAATGTTGATGATGTTGATAATTGCCCACATGAACACTAAATACAGAGCTATTTTCACAGCACATCAATATGAAACTCTAAACAGTATTTAATCTCATTTAAAAAACAAATACAAACCTAAACATGTGCTTGTGCAAAACCTGACAAGGCCTACCACAATGAAAACTGTAAATTTTTAGTATTTGTATTTTCAAACATTGCAACATCTTACAAGAAGAGTAAGTGTAAGTCCGGAAAAAAATTTCAATTTTTAGTTTTTAAATTTTCTGCAAAAAATAACTCTAATTAAAAAATTTAATCAATATATTGCCCAGCCCTACTTTCAACCAGGAAACATGGTCAAGACCTGCATTTCTGTACTCCTTAAAAAAGGTAGGAAATCTTAACTTGGTGGTTTCTCCCCTTTAATAATATCAATAAGTATTGTATTTGAGCCTGATTAGTCACCTTTACAACGAGGGAGTCGAGCAGCAGCATGGCTCTGAGGGTCGAGGAAGACCGGACTGCAGAGAACTCCCTATTTGATGAGTGAAAAGTTAACCCTACATACAAATATATGATCTACAACATGATATGTGATTGTGGTGTAACTCAAGAGGGCGTGATGTCAATGAGAGGCATGGCAGTGACAAAATGAGCAATTTTATGGACACGTGACGCGACTGACGTGAGCGATGCGATATCGGTCACCAAGTCACGTCCAGTGTGAACACACCTTCAGACTTCAGCAGTTTCACAGATCCTGGTCCTAAGTTTTTAAAATGGTCCCAGGACTGACACCAAATAAAGCTGCCACTCTGTGTACCAGAACACCAGCTTCCAGCTGCAGGGGATTTTGGCACATTTATTTTAAGTTGCTACCCAACAACATAAAATAAAATACCAACTGATATTATGAGTAGTGCACAAGTCTTGTGCTGTGTTCAAATACTGTTATTTGTTTTTTCCTGTTATAATAAATATTGAGAAGACTTTTTTTCACAGAAATATATAAAGAGGCGAGTTTAGTTTGCAATTCCTCATTCCTGTTCAAAATGGTAACAATTAACAGTAACATTCTCAGTTTTAAACCAGCTTTTGCTCTAAAATATTAATGTTTTATTGTTTTATGACAGGTTGCCTAATAAATTTAAGCTCTGTAAATAATAAAATGAAATGAAAAGAAAAATTAAGAGCAGAAAATCAAAAACATAAGCATTTCTTTTATTAATTGAGCATCTTCTACACATTAAATAACCCATTTTTTTCCTCATAGTAAAATTTAAAGTTGGTTTATACAGAGTGGCAGGTCCGTCTGCTACAGTGGCAGGTATTTGTTAAAGCAAATTTTCAACTCTGCTGACAACCACTTGAATTTTTTTTTTTAATAAATGACTGATATATTGAGATATTCATTGTGTACTGCTACTCTTGTGAAAAACGTCCATGATTGATTTGAGGCCTGTGTGGCCCCGGGCTCAGCCAGCAGGTTAAATTTTACCACATCGTCCACTCCATGCCACCGGCTGATTGTGACCTGTGCTCTCCGTGCAGTGTCTGTCAACAAGCGTGTGTGGTTGTTTCTCTTTGTGTAAGCCTCTTATGTATACGAGTAAATCTGCCCAGATTCATCCAGACCTGCTGGTATGGAGACACACCCCCCATCACAAACACACACACACACACACACAATCTGTCATGAACTGTCAGTTTAGAACCGGTGACATCAGGGTAAAAATAGGACAGCGTCAAAACTGCTGCCAGAGAGAAAGATAACAGATGATCATTATGTAACGTCCCACATTAGCAGTAAACGTTATCTACAAAGCTCCGAGATGTCCAAGGCCAGATCACATCCCTCTCACTCAAGTATGAGTTCTTCATGCCCTCAGACGAGAGAGACTCGCTCGAAATGTTACCTTTGTTGGCTATTTTTGATTTAGTCTGAGCTAGGGCTGAACGATTTTGGGAAAAGATCTAATTGTGATTTTGCAGGCAGATATTGCAATTTCAACTTGATTCACGATTATCTTCAAATCAAGCTTCAGTGCAATGTTCACAATGTGCACAGTAACATTTACAAAGATGACAGAAAATTACATCATACCATTAAAAGCTATTACTCTGAGGCAAGGCTGAGAACTAAAGGCAAGAATTGCTTCCAAATGTATTTATTAACAAGAAACATGCATGTAACACACTTAAAACTCCCTGACCAACAGCAGTTAATACGACTGAAGAACTAAAAGAGCATCTTTGACTGTCTTAAAAAAGAACGTAGTTCAAAAAAATCCTAAATTATGTTAAGTTAAAAAAGTTAAATAAAATCCAAAAAAAGTTAAATACGTAATAATAAGAAAAACAAAATGCAATAATTCCAACAAGGGAAAAAAAGCCAGCCATGCCAAACCAGTATGTCAGCCTTTGATGGTTTTGAGCGCTGACATGTGACAACATCGCCACGAGCAAATAGTTGACGCAGCAGATCCTGGGTCAGTCAGGAGCGCAGCTTCGGCAATCACATGATCACGCTGTCTGAAATCGTGATACCTATCAAAAAACGATAAGTCACTCACCCTAGTCTGAGGCCTTTTCACTAGGGATGGGAATCGAAAACCAATTCCAGTTGAGAATCGTTAACAGCTCCATCAAAGTATTGAGATCTTGAGTCTTTTTGCTAATCAATTCCCTTATCAATTCCTTCCACTGACAGGGTTCAGAAGCGGTCAGAATTGTGGCTTAATTTTTTACAAAAGGCACCTACTGCACAACCTGAAGTGAGTGGAAACACCAGCAACTTGCAGAAGCAGTTATCTATGCTGTGACGTGTGTTTGACATTGTTGCCACTGAAAATCTACAGGCCAACATTTGTCCACACAGAAAATCTGCAGGAATCAATAGGGAATCGATTAGCAGGATCATTAAATAGCATTGGTATTAGGGCTGAACGATATGGACAAAATTTCATATCTCGATATTCATGCCAGATATCTCGATATCGATACGATACGATATGACTACGGGTTCGGTGAAAACCAAGCATTTTTCAGAAAAATAAAAACATCATAACACAAAAGAATGTGGAAAGTGCAGTTTTAGCACAGAGGGAATCTATATTGTTTATATCGCTGCTTTTCGATATTAATATCTTGAATGTTCATATCTCGATATCGATACGATAACGATATATTGTTCAGCCCTAATTGGTATCAATAAAATCTTATCAATTCCCATCCCTACTCTACACACATGCAACCCTGGTATTTCCTGGAAACACCTGAGTAACCTACCCAGAAAATAGCCTGACATGTTTGTTATCATGTCAGTCAATGGAGAGGAAACTTACTATGTGGGCAGCACGTAAAGTTCAGGGTGAAGTCTGGGTGAAAAATTCTGCTTTGTACATTTTGACAGGCAGATGGCCAGGACTTTCAGGGTAATTTCCATGTCTCATGTGAATAAGGTTAAAGCTTGTTCACACAAGCAGATAACCCCTAAAATTACCTCAAATTTACCCAGGTGAGCTTCAAACAGCAAAGCATTTATCAAGCTTTTTCCCTCCCACAGCCCTCCACTGATTGAAGTGCAAACTGTAGGGGAGCTCCCTGCTGTTAGGGAAGTGTGAACAAGCAGGTCAGGGAATTTTCTGGGTGGGTTACCCAGATATTTTCAAGGACATTTCAGGGTTGCATGTGTGAAAAGAGCATTAATGTGTCATGACTTGATACACACATCTGATGTTTTGTCTTAACTGCAATCATCATGGTGGCAAAAAGGAAGACAGAAGTGATCTTCTCTCTGTGCCTGCCTCAGATGCAAGCCTGATTCTTGCTGCCTTTACAAGGAATAATATGTATGTCCCTGAGACTGACGCCGAGGCAGAATAGGGGTAAAAGGAACCTCCCATCATTTCGTCTCTGAAGGTAGTTTCAGGGGTGCAGTGCTGATTTTGACAGCACTTCTTGATTTAGTTTTAGTTATAGTCTTTTGCCTAAAGTATCTTTTAGTTTTAGTTATAATTTAGTCATCTAAATTGTTTTAATTTCAGTCTAGTTTTTGTTGATGAAATTTCACAACATTTTGGTCGATGAAATCTACCGTAAATTTAATTGACTAAAATATGAAGTGTAAAGTGTAAGGCATTTTTCATGTTTCCTTGGATTTCTGAAGTCATGTTTTACACTTGGATAAAATGAAACATCTAATAACCCTTCATTGAATGCTAGTAAAGTCTGAATGTATAAATGAACAGGAACAAATTGAACTTTTGTGTGAAATGCTATCACCTTTATTTAGGCTACCTGGCAGAGCATCTCAGCTACAATACCAGAACTGACAACAAACAGTGAACCTGCTCTACATGAATATATCAATTCATAAAGAGAGGAGCTCTGATTGGATCGCTCCCCAACTTATCCCAACACCATGAACCTAAGGCAGTTGTGATTGGATGTCCCTCTTAACTCATCCAACCTTTCCGCACAAACAAAGTAGCTTTGATTGGATATATTCCTAATGTCCCACTTTCCCCATGACAAAATTTGGTCTGATTGGATTAAGTCTCTGTCAAACATTTTAGTCTAGTATTTATTTGTTGAGGAAAATGTCAGTTAATTTAGTTTTAGCTTTTGTCCATGTGCAGGAGAGAGTTAGTATATCAAACATGGCTTCACAGGAAAGAGACAATACGTATGTATTGTCAGCATTTAAATCAATTTTGTGGACCTTTTTGAGCTTTTAGAGGGACATCAGAGATGGACATGACACAAATGGTTTGTAAATAGTAACGTATGAGAATAAAAAACTGTGGAAATACAGCTCGCCTCACCAGGACCACTCAGGGAAAGTGACAACAGCCGAGCCAATGCTAAGCCAACCCCGCGGATACTCCAGCCAACATTTGACATGCCTAGCTTGTCAAAGCTGCCTCACAATTCTGAGCAAGTTAAGAAATTAACAGTCCATAGCCCGATTCACACGCTGATTCAAGCCGTAATATTTACGCCCCTGTGACGCGTCGCCTCACTGGAGAGGGAATGGAGGATATGAGTTGATCCCCTCTTTGCTCCATCTCCTGAGGGAGTTACAGAGGCAGGACAAGAAAAGACGGGACTGCTGTAAACTAGTTGAGCCAGTAAGATGGAAAAGAAGTGATGCAGCACGATATCATGAAAATATCATGGCATTCCCACTCATAAAAAATACTGGAATGTTCCCTTAAATAAAGGACTTCTATTTATAATGAATTCTGTGGAGAATGGGTTTTCCTGAAAGCAATACCATTATTGCTGCTCTTATTAGTATAGATGCTATTGTAAATATCATTTGGTTTTTAGCTGAGAAGTTGCTTAGAAAATAGATCTGTCGTTTTGTTTTGGCTGAAAAACAATGTTTTTTGCTTCCTTTAAGGTAAAATGTGGATTTTTGATGTCTATAAGCAGCTCTAAAACTTGAATCTACTATGACTGACTGAAAGTAAACATACATTTCATCAAGATTGTGAAATGACTACTTTCAGAATATAAACTGACTCATATTGAGCTTTCAAGAGTTCTCCTTTCAATGACACATAATCTAGCTGACATATATTGTGTCACTGAGGGAAGATGCAGTCATCTTTTACCTTTTATTGTAACTTTTGTTCAATATATGATCCTCCATTTACACTGTAAAAAGGCCAGGAGCAAAGTAAAAGACCACTTGTTGATGAAGTGATGTGGGTACAGAGAGAAACTAGGGATGCAGGATAATATCAGTTTGGTATCTGTATCGGCCAATATTAGCCTAAAAAGTAAAGTATCTGTGTTGGCCGATATTGAAATTTTTGCAGTTATTTACAGGCAATATATCAGCCACACATATCGGCACATATATCAGCTAGAATATCAGCAAATTACACAAATGTACAATATTGATGCACCTTCTCATCACTGCATGGGTGCATGTAAAAACCAAGAGTTTCATTTTTGCAAGACTTAAGTGATGTTATTCTTGTTTTACATCTGTTCCTTGCAAAAATTTACTCTAACACTGAAAGAAACAAGTCCATTTTTGTTAAGTACAGAGCTCGTGCTCGTAACCAGAAATATCGGTACTGGTGATATCTTTTCTTTTTGGATGTAAGAGCAGCAAAGAAAAAGTGACAAATCCCAACATATGGCAATGTTAAGTATAACAATAATCAGCTTCTTACAAACGTTAAGAAATGCAATACAATCACATCAAGGCCCAACTTTCATGGTATTATCTGTGGTAATCCCCACCCCTAAAAATACTGTCATATGTCCCCTTAAATACAATACTTTTACTTGTTGTGAACTTTTTTCTCTGAGGATTATTTTTAACATAAACAGTGCCAGTGTTGTTGCTCTTATTAGTATAGATGCTATTGTAAATATAATTTGGTTAATAGTTGAGAAGTTGCTTATAAAACAGATCTCATTCATCTTTTTTTGGCTGAAAAACAATGGTTTATTCTTTCTTAAAGCTAAAATATCATGGATTCTAAATGCCTACAAAGCAGCTTTAATACTTTAATTTAGTCTACTCTGATTGACTAAAACTAATCATACATTTCGTCAAGGGTTTGATTGTGGAAAAAGTTGTTTTCTAGCTTTATACACGCAATATGAACTGACTTATTCCGAGCTTTCTAGAGTTTTAGTATCAGTGACAAACTATGAGCTAGTAGTCGTGTATTTAATCATGAATGGAAAACGCAGTCCACTTTTCTGTCATATTTTTCATCGAACAAATGATCCCCAGTTTCCACTGTCAAACATCCAAGAGCAAAATACAGACCACTTGTTGATGAGCTTTAGTTTCGTTATCAACAACACAGACAACTACACATAAAACCAGCTTTTACATTGTACTAGTGTCTAAAAGGCTCGAAACCTTCTTCTTTTAACAACAAACAGGACGGACAAATCAATACATTCACAATAGTTTGATCACTGTAGTTCAGACAGCAACAAGCTAGCTCCGTTAGCGTGGGTGCTAACATTACCTCGCTCGTACAGCCCGCTGAATTTCCGAGTCGTCGAGCCGCGTTGAAATATTCCCAAAACATTTCTTTACAGCTCCTTATCGACCCATAGCTCTGGGAATAGGACTCAGAAAGGGTGTTGAGAAAATACCGGAGGACAGAATACATTAAACTCCCTTTGGTCTCTAACAGACGGTATATCCTTTAGAGAAGGAAAAGGATGTGTTCAATGGACGTCGTATCTCAGAAGAACTGGAAATTGAAGCTATTAAACCCGGACAATATGAGTTTTTACGTCCTGTTGGAAATCGTTTTCAAGATACAAAAACTGTCAGTAATTTGTGTATGCCAGGGTACTATTTCAGAGTTTAAAATAGCCTATTTACTCCCTAAATTTTCAGTCATTAGTCAAATCATGATTTTTAAAAGTAGTTGGGGCAATTCGAATAGATCATTTTGTGACATTTGTGCTTCATATAGATATGAAGAGTTTTAAAGAGCATAACAACCCTAGTGGATTTACTTATTGTCAGGGTGTGTACGCACCCGTGGAATAAATACAAGAAAACAACTAAAAGTTTGCCCTTTTGTGTCTGACATTCAAATTTCCGTTTCTTGTCCAGGCTCGTAAATGTATCATTAAACTCGTGCTGAGATCACTTCCTCTCTCGTTTGTTTTTGTTGATCATAAAAAACACTGTTACAGCATCATAAATGTTTTTAACTTTATTAAAACTTCCTCAAACCAATACTTTTGAGCAACATTTATTGTCACTAACACAGGTCCAAAATAAATAAAAAAAACACTTAACATCAAACCACAACCCAGTGATGTCAAAAACAAAGGAAACCAAATTAGAAAACCAAAATAAAAATGAAATCAATAAATAACAAACAATCAAAACTCTTAGGCTCTGTAAATCCCTAAAATAAAATTGCCTAAATAGTCTAAGTGATTTTGCTAATTTATTGTTTTTGCCTTAAATTTCAGAGTGATTTCCAAAATTATTTTTCTCCAACCATCATTATGTATACCGCTTTTCCCTGTCTTGGTTGCAGGGGTTGGAGCCTATCCCAGCTGACATTGGGCGAGAGGCATAGTACACCTGGAACCGGTTGCCTGCCAATCACAAAACCACATAGAGAGACAGACAACTATTCACACACTCATTCACACCTAAAGGCAATTTTGAATCCCAGTCAACTCAATGAGCATGTTTATTGGTCTGTGGGAGGAAGCTGGAGTGCCCAGAGGGAACCCACACATGCACAGGGGAGAACATGCAAACTTCACACAAAGGCCCCGACTGACGCAGGGTTCGAACCAGCAACCTTTTTGATGTGAGGCACATGCAATACCTGCTGCGCCACCATGCTGCACAATATGTATTTAGATCTGTAATTTTGAAAATGTAATAGGAGAGGACTTTACTTTGCTAAATCTTTTCATGTGTATCGCTAAAATAATAATTAAATTATTACTATTATTATTATTATTATGTGTTGGTTGATAAACTTGGGCTGACTGTAAAAAGAAATATTTCAAATTTACTGAGTTGAATTTCTTTCTTCATTGTTTTAAAATATATAGCTACCCATTTTTGTAAGTGGAACCAAAAAGAAGTGACATTAAAATATCACCCCTGCTTCACAGCATTTCTCTTTGAATGTAAACTTAAGTTGAAACTGTAAAAACAACCAGCAATAAGAAAGTTTTAAATCCTTTAAACTTAAATAAAAATTAATTTAAGGACTATGAATAGTGAACTTTTTTTTTAGTGAGCAGATTATGTGTTATTCAATATTTTTTTCATCAGAAGCGTTCATTTTTGAAAAATACATTTTTAAATACATTATTATATATTCAGTCATGATCTCAGATTTGTATACAGAGTCTTTGTGATGCACTAAAGTTCATCGGGCAATAATGCATACAGATAAAAAAAAAAAAACTTTCAATTATTTTGTTGTTATCCTCATGTAACTTTCTGAAAAAGAAAAAAAACATACAGTTTTTCTCAGAGTAAAACATATCAAAGTGTTTAGAAAACAAAAGCTTTAGAGAAACTTTTGAAGATAAAAAAAAAGGCATTAAAAACAATGTACTTTACATTTTAAACTGAACTGTCAACTTTTGAGGCCTAATTATACTACAGCAGTGGTTCTCGATTACTTCTCATCTTGTGATCTAACTGAGATTAATATTTTATTCCTGCCCACCGACACCCACCACCCACAAAGTTACTAAAAAGATGAAGTGAAGATTTTTCTTAATGAGAGGTTTGGCTAATAAACAATGAGACTGTGCTGATGGAGATAAAACCTCTGTTTTTTTATATGAAAGGTGGTGTATTCATGCAAAACTGCTGTAAGTTTACAATAAGTGATGTCTTTAGTTCACATGTTTTTCTAGGACATCGGAAAATGATTTGCTTAAAAGTTGAGCAACACATTGACTTGATATTTTTGGTGAAATTGAGGAAAACAGCAGCTGAATACATTTACTTGTTTGACGATGAATGTCCTGGGCTCACATAAACGTCAAAAACATCTGAAAACATTCAATACTTTGAACAAATTTTTGGAAGTGATCAACAACTCAGGGTGAGAATCAGAGCAGAAATGGTCCCCTCTGAAAACAAGACAGTTCAGCAAATTTTGCATGAAAATTTGAACATGACTAAAGTCTGTGTCGAAGTTGTTCAAAATTTTCTGACTCCTGGTCAAAAAAAAATGCAAGGAGATTTGTGGAGTCATCCTGAGACATAACAGCAGTTTTCTTTTGAAAGACTGTCATCACCAACAATGAAGAAAGCACGACAAAGCAAGTCCAAACTTAAGGCCATGTTGATCATTTTCTTTGACGTTAAGGGGATCATTTTGGAGGAGTGGGTTCCAGAGGGGTCAATGGTAAATCAACACCATTACAAACAGGTTCTAGAAAAGTCTGAATACAGAGACCACAGCTGTGGAAAAATGGTTTCATTCTTAATCAACACAACACTCCAGCTCACACTGCGCTCTCTGTATAGCAGTTTTTGTCCCAAAAACAAATCACAGAGCTTGATCACCCTCCATATTTACCTGGTTAGCACTGTGTGACATTTTCTTTTTTCCTAAAATCAGATCTGTGCTCAAAGGAACACATTTACAGTCTGTGTTGTAAGTTAAGTAAAGAACGACAGAGGCTCTGAGACAACTGTCTGAAGAAGACCTGCTGCACTGCTGCAGATGATGGAGAAGTGGAGTATACTGAAGGAGAAAGACACTGAAAAATGTTTATGTCTAATAAAACTGAACAACAGCATCAGTCTTGTTTTTCAATAGCCATACTGCATACATATGTACAGCCATTTTTATTTTTATTTTTGGTTATATTTATCTTTTTCATGTATCTTTTTATCTGTTATACTAAACTGCTACTGGAATCCTAATTTCCCTGTGGGAGTTTTCCAGAGGGATTAATAAAGTTCTATCTAATCTAATCTACATCCAAGCATCCATTATCCCTTATCTACTTATCCCTTTTGGGGTTACTGGAGGGCTGGAGTCTATCCCAGCTGACATTGGGAAGGAGGTCAGGTACATCCTGAACCAGTCGCCAGCCAATCACAGGGCCACGTAGAGAGAAGGACAACTACCCATGCATTCACTGGTAGAGCAAGCAAACTACTGTGAGCCACATCCAAGCATGTGAATACTATTTTCTCCATTAAGTATTAGAGTGCTAGCACAGAAAACAGAAATAATAAGGCCTTGTTATATCCACACATTAATCATAAATTGTATTTTAACAGCTGAAAGAGGACAACAACAAAGTAGCAACTCAGTTGTGTCATTGAGGACTCATAAAGATTTAAGCTCAGAGCCACATTTAAAGTTCTGACAAACATTAACATAAACCAAAGAAAGACAAGAAAGCCTGATATGAGATAACCAGTATTGACTTTATATAAATCCCATTCTGACATGGCAAAATGACAGCTACCACGTTGTATAAGACAACAATAAAAAGAAATGAAACAAACACAGTTACAGCATTTGTCTGGTCACATTCACTTATCAGTGGCAGATTCAGCAGAACAACAAAGCTTCACAATTTATCAATGGTAACAAACGCAAAACAGAGTTAGTTTTGACAGCACTTTTTAATTTAGTTTTAGTCTTTTGCCAAAACTATCTTTTAGTTCTACTCATAATTTAGTCATCTAAATTGTTTAAATTTTAGTCAGTTTTAGTCGATGAAATTTCACAACATTTAGTCGATGAAATCTACTGTAAATTTAGTTGACTAAAATATGAAGTGTAAAGTGTAAGGCATTTTTTATGTTTCCTTGAATTTCTGAAGTCATGTTTTACACTTGGACAAAATTTTCATCAGGGGAAAAAAGGTTGTTGACAAAAACTATGATGAAAATAATTAGTCAAAAGTAACACTGGTATCCAAGCAACTTAAATAGATGTTCAGTTAATTGTTTGATTGGATGCAAATAAAGTGAGACACATAAATCAGTTTAACCTTCAGAAGCAGTGTTGGCATCTAGATAATTAACCCTAATTATATGAGAGGAATGAAATATAAATGTGTGGAGGAACTAACCTGGAGTCTAAAGATGTATCACTATATTATTCAGTTTTTCCTCATCTCTCTGATTAAGAGTTTTGATTCAACCCAGTGTTGATTTAAGTATGAAGAAAACATCATTTAGTTTAGTTTAGTTTAGTTTAGTTTAGTTTAGGTCAGTTTAGTTTATTTGTTCCTTACATAAAAGTGGACAACAGAATTTGTACATAGGTGAACACTACATTGTCAAATAAACACCTCCATGATTTGAAAAGAGCAGAAAGAAGAAAACATTTCTTATATTTGTCTGCCCCCTACTTCAACAATTAATTAAAGAAAAGATGGTCTGACATCACATACAGTTGGTTTTCAATAACATACACCAACAACACTTTGATTATAACAAAAACAAACAAAACAAATACACGTAAATTAAATAAATAAAAAAATAACCCATACATGTACAAATTTACAAGCTCAAAACAATTGGTCTTTAACAGCCAGTTAAAGTTTCAAATGCATATTGACTTTTTTTTTTTTTAAATCAATGAGTATCTGTACAACCCTTCAAATCATGTAGTTGGGAATTTCATATTTTTACACCAACAACCAAAATACACTTTTGTTATGAGCAACTTGGTGTTTAAAATCAGATCTTATGACTTTCATCTTCTGAAGTAAACACACAACAAAACAGCTTTTGTAGGTTTTCTGGTAAAACTCTATTTTTGGCTTTGAACATAATGACTAATGTCTGGAGTTCTATTATCTCTGTAAGCTTCATTAACCCTGATTTAATAAATAAACTATTGGTATGTTCTCTAAATTTTACTTTGTGGATAATTCTGATCTGCAATTTACACATGACACGCCTTAGATTATTGCATTTTTGGAACAGCCCTGGCACCTGATGAATCACACACTGGTGTAAAGGGAACTGTTCAGCTGCATAGTTTCTCTCTCTTTTCAGCCCACCTGCTGCTTTCTTTATAATGACTGCTGCAGTATTTTCAATACCCAAGCTACCATATTTGAGGCATAAACAACAGTTTGACAGAATACGCTGATAAAGTGGAGCAGATTAATGACCACATTGAAAAACAGTTTTTTTAGTGCTCTTTTTGCTGACAGCAGTATAAAGCATCCAGCCTTTAGTAACATAGCTGTAAATCCTGCCCATGTCACAGGCCACAGGATTGATTGAGTACATGCACCAGCACGTAAGTGTAAATAGATGCGTGAGCACCCACAATAACAACGAGATGGTGGAGGATTCCTGGAGGAAGCAGAGCCCACATCTAAAGCCTGTCACCTCTGAGGCTTCCATGTGGAGATCAGGACCTACAAATGCATATTTTTTTTTAGTTTTGCAAGATTTATAAAACTGTCTAAGGGATAACTTGAGTTTTTTTTTACCAGTCAGGTAATAATTTAAGTTTAATTCTAACTTTGCAAACAGTGTCCAGCACTTTAAAGGACCTATAACTGCTATATATATATATATATATATATATATGTATATATATATATATATATATATATATATATATATATATATATATATATATATATATATATATATGTATACATACATATATATGTATGTGTATATATATATATATATATATATATATATATATATATATATATATATATATATATATATATATATATATATATATATATATATATATATATATACACATATATGTATATATATATACATATATATATTATATATACATATATATATTTCCCCCTCTTTACGTAAGTAAGTACCTAATTATTAGGACTGTGGTTCAGGACATTCACAACTGTGTGTAATATTTCTGTTCAGCCCCAACTTTTATTAAATTGATAAATCATAGTTTTTTTTTAAACACTGTTGTCTGGGATCAGTTTATTTTTATTGAATAAGTTAGATTAGACAATGAAGTTGTCTAAAAGTGTATCTCATATTGTTTATGAATAGCACAAACACTTTCACGCTGGTAAACCTACGGGTAGCTACCTAAAACAACAGAACCCAAATCCCCCACCGTTCTAATCCAAGAAAATTCATGCCACTTAGACAGGTAGAGCAGCGGGAGGCTACATATCCATAGATAGATAGATAGATAGATAGATAGATAGATAGATAGAAAAGTACCTCCCTCTCTGCTGCTGTTCTTAATTGCAGCCAGTCACAGCACTGTAGCTGTTTCCTGACTTTTAGGCAAAAACCACTCATCCAAACTCTTGAGTGAAAGATTGAAGAGCGATTATTTATGGAGTGGTGTTTCTGGTTTCACCTGTTTGCTCAGTGACTCATCACAAGAGAGAGAGAAACCCAAAGTGTTTGGATTCATACTTTAAACATCCTCTGGTGTATTCAGATATGCCTTTATTATATATGATCATAATGTTCATTCTGTGGACTTGAATAGAGTAAAGGCTGCAGAGTTTGTGCAGGAGGGACTGAGTCCACTGGGATTTCTGTGAGTACAAATCTCTGTCATTTTTTTGTTCTTTCTGAGGGTTTTTGTGTTCTGTTTATTACCCACAGGGGAAAACAGACTCAACACACTGGACATAAGACAGTTACATAATATAAAATCTGTTGGAAATATGAACCATCAGCCTTGATGTTATTTCTCTTTTGGCCACTTGATGGCAGTGGAATAACCTTTTGAAAAAGCAGCCTCCCCTCTGAGAATATAATGTCTGCCACAGCCCCCTTCTCACCAACACTACAACACTACAACACTACCCACACACCCCCACAGAAAAACAGAGCTTGAAAAATGAATGTGCTGATTATAATGATTTGATATTTTTAATAAAAAAAATATCACACTCCTAAACCTTGGTTAACCATCTGTATCTTTAAAAAATAAACCAATTTCTTTTCATAATTTTAGACTTGGGCCTTTCTTTAAAAAAATACAAGAAAAGAAAAGAAAAGAAAAATATTTTTATGACTCTAAGTAGTTCATAACGTCTTTGATTTGACAAAAATGTTCTTTAGATGTTGTCAACAAACTCAAACAAGCAAGCAAATGAATTGAGCTTTAAACCTTTTTAAAGCAAGTATAAATTATCTGTCTTTTATTCTTTTTAAAATAAAGTAATTACCAAAACAGCTGGCAGCTATTAGCAAATTACAGACTGTGGCCTTGGGTTTTTCCAGACCAGTTCACAGCTACTCAATATTTGCTGCATGAATAGCAGAATAATTCAACGTCATTTTTATTTTATTTTATTTTTTAAACTGTTTTTACCACATGAAAAGAGCAACCATACAAGGTTTATTTCCACAGTGTTTTTTGCTCTATTTAGCTATTTGTGACACTCGGGGAAGCAGCTTTTTTGAGGGGAACTGATCAATAGCTCCTGATGACCTTTAGCTGCTCCTGATAGGACATTACTGCAAAGAAGAAGAAAACAGAAGTAGAAATAAAGAGATGTAGGGATAATATATGTTTGTACCCCAGCGCAGAAGTTAGCATCATGCTTGTTAAGCCCACTAAAAGCCTATGTTTTTTTGTGTATTGGATCATTGCTGATAACAAACTCTGTAGCCAACAACAACAACAAAAAAAAGACATATTATGCTATTTGTGATCATTTTAACCAACAAAACTACCTTTCATGATGTTTTAAGCTTAAACGTAATCTCAGAGAGTGAGAAGCTATTATTAAACTACTATAAAACTACAACATGGTAGTTCACCTCAGAAGCAACAACAATATTTCCAACATATCACTTCTTATTGTGACTTCTTGTTTGAGAGTTTCCTCATAATCGAGTGACCTGATCAAGTTGGTCCTCATGTAGCAATAGTGTGTCAAGTATTGATTATAAAAAAAATAATAATCAATGCCTTCAGTCAGGTCTCCGGCCATTTTTGTAGTCCTCATTAGCAGTTTGTTTGCAACCAATATTTCAAACACAAAACAACTCTTTAAAATTGGAGAGCAGACCACATCAGATGCATTTGATTACTTACAGGTAAACATAAATATCTTATGTGCGTGTGTTCATCGCAAACCTTATTTCAGATATTTATCAAAAACCGGTATTTTAAATCCCATCTACTCTGGAGGGCTGGGAAACCCAGATTTTGTTTCTACTTAAACTTCTGAGTGATCATTACTTATAGTTTTACATTTTGTAAAAACCTGCTATCATTACTAAACAACATTAGTTGATTGTACTATTTAGCTGGAAAGATCATTGCACTAATCTTGTTCGGTGGAGATAACTCGGGTATGTTTAGTTTTATATGAAAGGGGCGGGGCTAATTCAAAATCCTGCACGGTGTCGTGACGACGCAGCGTCTGACGGTGCGTCAACGGCTCTCTACACTTGGCGGGACACGTACAGACATCGGCGGCAGAGTGGATTCTTAACAAGCGGCAAACTTACTCCAAGTGGAGTGGTAAGTATATAAAATAGTTATTGTAATCTAATTATCTTTGTTAGAACTTTTAATACCCAAACTTGTGGAAAGGACTTGTTGATGCTACTTTTTTCTGTGTAATGTTACTGTGTGAGTTGTTTGTTTACACATGCTTATGGCTAACATTAGCTAACGTCCACCTGACAACAGTGTCAGCCAGCCTAAATGTTAAAGTTAACTTAGTGTTAACAGTCTGAGGACGGCTCACATACTGGTGAGTGTGCGCAACTGTCTCATTTATATTTCCGTCATTTTGTGCTGTATTAAAGCAGACACTGCTGTGGACGAGAGACTCTCCTCTTTCCATCACATCCGCTATTGAGGTGTCCCAGCACACACTTATGACTGCGGTCAAGCCAGCCGCCACTCAGAAATCCCGGGTCAAGCTAGCCGCCAGACAATTTGTCGGTGCCCGTAAATAGACGGTATTACGGTAATGCAGTGCCAGAACAGAATTCAAAATAAAAGCAGAGCCATATGAAGGCTGTCTGCAATATCACACGATTTCAATCAGTCTGTAAACTGATGAATGACTGATGATTCACTTCTTTGTGCAAATAATCCAACTTAAAAATAAACACAGGAGGTGGAGTGTCTGATGAGGAATAGCAAAATAAAAGCCCACTTTATAGTCAAATATTTTAAATATTTCCCTCAAGTTCGGATTCACATTAAGAGAAGGCTCCCTGTTTCCACAGACTCATTTCACGTAAGACCAATAGTACTTAACCCCAGAGAGTCACTAATTTAATTACAAGAAGATCTGTTGTGGATTTTCAAAATTAAAGCCCTCTGAAATCTCAGATTTTTGATATTTCCTTATGATTTTAGATTAAGTTTAAAAGAAAATCACCTGTTTCCAAAGACTCATGTCACTTTAGACTGACAGTACTCAACCCCAGAGAGTCACTCGTTTAATTACAGGAAGATCCGATGTGGATTTTCAGAATTAAAGCCCTCTGAAATTAGAGATTTTTGATATTTCCCGATGATTTTAGATTAAGTTTAAAAGAAAACCACCTGTTTCCAAAGACTCATTTCACTTTAGACTGACAGTAATCAACACCAGAGAGTCACTCATATGATTACAAGAAGATTTTATGTGGATTTTCTGAATTAAAGCCCTCTGAAATCTCACATTTTTGATATTTCCCAGTGATTTCAGATTAAGTTTTAAAAAAAAAACTATTTTACTTTATTTGACTTTAAAGTGGGCTTTTATTTCGCTATTCCTCATCAGACAGTCCAGCTCCTGTGTTTTTACGTTGGGCCATTTGTACAACGAAGTGAATCATCATTCATTAATCAGTTAACAGACTGATTGAAAGTGTGATATTGCAGACAGTTTTCATAAGGCAGGCAGCCTTCATATGGCTCTGCTTTTATTTTTAAATGTTTTCTGTCACTGCATTACCATAATACCGTCTATTTACGGGCACCAACAAATTGACTGGCGGCTAGCTTGACCCGGGATTTCTGAGTGGCGGCTGGCTTGACCGCAGTCAGGTATGTGGGCAAAGTGCATCTGTGCACTTTTGAGTCCCTGCACCGGGATAAGGGTACGGCACCGTCATGTCCGCACGCCGTAGCGGACACTCGATCCGACCGGCGGGGGCTGCGTTAGAACGGTGTCCAAGCGGGACAGGACGGGACGTGGGATGCAGCAATGAACACTGATCACCCACCAACACTCCGCAAAGCCAGTAAAGACAGCGCTGTTTGGCATCCCGCAGCTACTCTGACCCTCACTAGAGACTCTCTGGACTCAGGACGGAGAAGCTAAAAAGTTGTTCTTTGTCTTGTATTTAACTCTGATTTATGGATGTTGTTTCTGCATGTTTAGCAATATCTGCAGAAAATATGTGTTTTGGTTTTTTTTTACATCAGATGATAGGATAGCGCGCCTGGTCAGTAATCAGGAGGTTGCAGGTGCGTGCCCAGCTCCAGGCGACACATGGCGATGTGTCCTTGGGCAAGACACTTAACCCCAAGTTGCTCCCACTGCTGCATCAGTGGTGTGTAAGTGGGCATGAAAGGGCGTGAATGTGTTAGTTGATGCTGATGGATAACTAGAAACTCTGATCCATCAGTTTGTGAATGTGAGAGTGAATGAGTCTGAATGGGTAAGAGTGACCTGCGGTGTTAAGTAGCTTTGAGTAGTCAAAGACTAGAAAAGCGCGATATAAGCTCAAGTCCATTTACCATTTAACATGCTTAATGTGTGCTCCTCCCATGACCTCTGTGTGACCTGCAGCAGGGGGAGAACAGTAGGCTGCTGCATCTTTAGCTGTGAGCTCACCAGTAATGTTGTTTTATTTCAAACATGTTATGCAGCTCATCTAATCGATGTTTGATGAACTCTTTTACTTTAAAAACATTAGCTGCTGCTGTGAATGGATGAAGAGTCAAACTGTTTTAAAATGAGGCATGTTGGTGAGAAAGCTTCATCAAAGTCAAGAGAAACGGGAGACAATTAATTGAGAAGTATTGTGACCACGTTTTTGAAATGGGGGGATTTTTACACAAATATATCAGGAGGATGTTTTTTTTATCACCATGCCTGCTGTGATGTGATAGCTGTCAGTCCGCTCTGTCATTCAGTAACTACAAACTCATCTCACATATTTTTTAAAAGATTTTAAGACATGAAAATAAAAATGATTAATTATTTAAGTGAGGTAAGCTTTAAAAACACTGATGAGATTTCACAAAACACCACAAAGATCACCTCATGATTGTTATGAAATTGTGCATTAAAAATGATCAGAATGCAGGAAAGAAATAATTTCAGTTTAAAAGTATCGGGAGAAGATCCTCTGACCCCCATTTCACCTGATTATGTCAAATAAACTGTTGAGCTTTTTTATTAATCATTTTATTTTAGCTGTATGACTATATAACTTGTGTTATTGTGTATAATCCCCATAAGACTACAGAGCCAACTGCGATCCGAACACAGGTGCTCAGAGGGCTTCCTGTCATCCTTGGGACAACCCCACAAACTTCTTCAACGCAGACTTTGTGAGTAAGCTCTTTCTTTCTTATCATTTTCACCATGACACTTTTACATTGATTAAAGTTGTTTTTCAAATGAGAATTCTAATGTAAAGATTGTGCTTGTATGTTATTTTTTATTAAGGATTCTGATGATGATGATGATGATTCCTTTCATGACCTCGACATCAGGATACTTCTCATAGAGCGTGGAGATACTGTGTCTTCATCTTCCCAGCATCTCAGCCCAGCCTCGTTGAGAATCATCATTGAGGGAGAAATCATGATGGACAACATTCAAGATCTGCTGAAGGCAATGTGCATTCTGTTTGGACTCACATATGCACTCCATCTTGACGACCCCAAGACTATGAGGCTCACGTTGCAGTTCCTCCAATAGATACTATACTGCTCTCATTGGGCCACACTGACCTTAAACTGAAGCTACAGACTCTGAGAAATCAGCTCGCAGCGTAAAGACATGTCACTGCGAGAAGATGTTGGCTGCACTAGCAAACACACTCTCTTTGCTGACCTGTCCGGTAAACCAAACAGACACATAAAACACAGACACAAACAGACAAACAGCATCCACCCAGACACATACAACACCCACACAAACAACACAGACACATAAAAGACCAACATAAACAACACAGACACATACAAGAACCACACAAACAACACAGACACATAGAAGAACCACACAAACAACACAGACACATGCAACACTAGCCGACACAACACGGACACATACAACACCTGCACACAAACAAGACACACAACACCAGCAGACACAACACAGACACATACAACACCCGCACAAACAAGAGAGACACATACAACACCCAAACACACACACAGTCAACACAGATACACACATACTCACACCCACACACTTCAGTCTGTACATTAAAGAAGAAACAGGACATTAAAGTCCTGGATCCAGGAATTTAAAGAAGTCCTGGATCCAGATGGTGATCCGGATCAGTCCCAAAATCGAATAATTTCTTCCTTATCCCATTCCACACATTTCCTGAAAATGTCCTCCAAATCCATCCATAACTTTTCAAGTTATCTTGAACACAAACAAACAAACAAACAGACCATAAAATGAATGAACTTCTGAATTTATGTTTTTTTTATTGTTTTTTTATTTTTTTATTTTTTTTTACAGAAATTTGGAAACCAGGACAATCTGTAACAATTCGGAGAAAACCTGAAGCAAACACAGCGGACCAGGAAAAGTCCTGACGGAGAGAAACCTGCAGTCTTCTGTAAGTCAGGAGTCTTCATGGTCCACAGTGCTGCCTGTGGGTGTGTGTGTGTGGGTGGGTGTGTGGGGGTGTGTGTGTGTGGGTGGGTGGGGGTGTGGTGCTGAGAAGCAGGGATGTTACTTCTTCTGCCCCAGGTTGTCCAGATAATTCTGCATCTTGTACTGACGCTGGCTTTCTGGGGTGAGGGACTTCTTGATCCTTCTCCAAACAGACATCTTCTCATAGATGATGCATAACATTTTGGCCTCCTCTAGATCAGTCCAGAAGTCATCAGCCCTATGCATCTGAAGCTCCTTCTCCTTCTTAAGCTCATCCACTTCCTTCTTCAGAGCGAGGTTCTCGTTTACCTCATTCTCAAGTTTGGAGGAAAGGTCGGTGATGCTATAATTCAGCTCCTCCAGCTCAATCCTTGAAGCATCCTGCTGCTCCTTGTGCTGCTGGTCTTTGGTAGATGCCTCTTTTTTAAGGGAATCAACCTCCATCTCAAGCAATGACTTCTCCTCCTCCAGATCATCTGTCTGAACATCTGCCTCTTTTCTGAGAGAATCATAGTTCTTGCCGAGCCGGGAATTCTCCTCCTCCAGATATTCTATCCGCTGTAATAGGCTGTCCTTCTCCCTCTGAAAGTCCATGGGAATCAATTGCTGCACCCTTATAACCTCGTCCTGGGCTTTTAGTCTGCCAACCTTCTCATTCTCAAGTTTGGAGGAGAGCTCAGTGATCCTGGATTTCAGGCCTTCCATCTCAGTCTTTGAGTCCAGAAGCTGCTGATCTTTGGCAGTTGACTCTTTTTTAAGAGAATCATAGTTCTTGTCGAGCCAGTAATTCTCCTCCTCCAGATCTTCTACCCGCTGCAATAGGCTGTCCTCCTCCCTCTGAAAGTTGGCAATCATTTGCTGCATCCTTTTAGCCTCGTCCTGGGCTCGTAGTGTGCTAACCACTTCGTTCTCAAGTTTGGAGGAGAGCTCAGCAATGCTGGATTTGAAACCCTCAATCTCACCTTCAGAGGCATCCTGCTGCTCCTTGTGCTGCTGGTCTTTGGTAGATGCCTCTTTGTTAAGGGAATCAACCTCCATCTCAAGCAATGACTTCTCCTCCAGATCAACTGTCTGAACATCTGCCTCTTTTCTGAGAGAATCATAGTTCCTGTTGAGCCGGGAATTCTCCTCCTCCAGATATTCTATCCGCTGTAATAGGCTGTCCTTCTCCCTCTGAAAGTCCATGGGAATCAATTGCTGCACCCTTATAACCTCGTCCTGGAGTTTTAGTCTGCCAACCTTCTCATTCTCAAGTTTGGAGGAGAGCTCAGTGATCCTGGATTTCAGGCCTTCCATCTCAGTCTTTGAGTCCAGAAGCTGCTGATCTTTGGCAGTTGACTCTTTTTTAAGAGAATCATAGTTCTTGTCGAGCCAGTAATTCTCCTCCTCCAGATCTTCTACCCGCTGCAATAGGCTGTCCTCCTCCCTCTGAAAGTTGGCAATCATTTGCTGCGCCCTTTTAGCCTCGTCCTGGGCTCGTAGTGTGCTAACCACCTCATTCTCAAGTTTGGAGGAGAGCTCAGCAATGCTGGCTTTGAAACCCTCAATCTCAACCTTATAGGCATCCTGCTGCTCCTTGTGCTGCTGGTCCTTGGTAGATGCCTCTTTGTTAAGGGAATCAACCTCCATCTCAAGCAATGACTTCTCCTCCTCCAGATCATCTGTCTGAACATCTGCCTCTTTTCTGAGAGAATCATAGTTCCTGTTGAGCCGGGAATTCTCCTCCTCCAGATATTCTATCCGCTGTAATAGGCTGTCCTTCTCCCTCTGAAAGACCATGGGAATCAATTGCTGCACCCTTATAACCTCGTCCTGGGCTTTTAGTCTGCCAACCTTCTCATTCTCAAGGTTGGAGGAGAGCTCAGTGATCCTGGATTTCAGGCCTTCCATCTCAGCCTTTGAGACCAGAAGCTGCTGATCTTTGGCAGTTGACTCTTTTTTAAGAGAATCATAGTTCTTGTCGAGCCAGTAATTCTCCTCCTCCAGATCTTCTACCCGCTGCAATAGGCTGTCCTTCTCCCTCTGAAAGTTGGCAATCATTTGCTGCGCCCTTTTAGCCTCGTCCTGGGCTCGTAGTGTGCTAACCACCTCATTCTCAAGTTTGGAGGAGAGCTCAGCAATGCTGGATTTGAGTCCCTCAATCTCAACCTTACAGGCATCCTGCTGCTCCTTGTGCTGCTGGTCTTTGGTAGATGCCTCTTTGTTAAGGGAATCAACCTCCATCTCAAGCAATGACTTCTCCTCCTCCAGATCATCTGTCTGAACATCTGCCTCTTTTCTGAGAGAATCATAGTTCTTGTCGGAACAGTAATTCTCCCTCACCAGGTCATCAATCTGCTGTAGTTGGTGATCCCACTCCTTCTGATACCCCTCCAGGTCCCTCTTCATTATCTTTAAAACCTCATCCTGGGCTCTTAGTGTGCTAACCACCTCATTCTCAAGTTTGGAGGAGAGCTCAGTGATGCTGGATTTGAGTCCCTCAGTCTCAACCTTAGAGGCATCCTGCTGCTCTTTGTGCTGCTGGTCTTCGGTAGATGCCTCTTTGTTAAGGGAATCAACCTCCTTCTCAAACAATGACTTCTCCTTCTCCAGATCCTCTACCCGCTGTGTCAGACAGTCCTTCTCCCTCTGATCATCCTCAAAAGCCCTTCGCTCTCCCTTTTTAAGGAAATCACCCACCTTCTCCTGGGACATCCTCTGGTTCTCCAGATCCAGCTCTATCCAAAATGCAAAAGCATTATTGACAGGTGTGAGGTCACAGCTGTGGGCCATCTCTAAATTGTCCCTACACACTGACACTACAGTATTGCCTGTCAGAGCCTGGAGTCTCAGCTCTTTTCTGAGCTTCTCAATCTCCTTCTCACAGTCCATCCTCCTGCTGCACTCCATTTTTAACGCCACCTCTAGATCGTGGCATCTGTCATTACCACTGGCATTTCCGTCCTGCACTGCATTGAACTCCATTGATTTACAATCTGATTTCGTCCTTTTCTGATGGTTCATCATTGTGTTGATGATCGTAGTTCAGTCAGCTTACTCTAAAACCAAGTAGTTGTGTGATCTACTACAGAGTGTGTGTATTTATATATCCCGTTTTGAGCCTTTGATGCTTTGATGCCTTTCTATCTATGACGCTCGGAATCATTTAGAACGACAGTGTCTTTCAAACAAAAACAAAATGGGCGCTCTGGCATGAGCATTCAATTCAATTAATCATTTGATATTGAAATCTTTAAGACAACACAGGTTGTTGCTGTCTTAACAGGTTTTAATGCTCTGTTTTGATTTTTATTATACTATATACAGTATCATGTTTCTTCATCTTTATATTTTTTCCTCAAAGGGGTCAAAATTGATGTCTAATGTCAACACTGCTACATTTTTTTCATCAAGAAATAAGAGGATAAATGTTACGAAGTCCCAGGAAAACAACACCACCTGTGGGGTACCTCAAGGGTCAGTCCTAGGACCCAAACTATTAACTTTGTGCTGTATGTAAATTATATTGTTAATGTATCTAAACTGCTTAAATGCAGTCCTTTTACTAAAATTTATTTTTCAGATGTTGGATGTGGTGGAAATAGAGATGTTAAAAAAATGTCATATACTAATAAATTATCATTGAATCTTTAAAAAAAACATATTTTATGATATTTAGTGACAAAGGGGAAAACAGCTATGCTGTAGATGGTATAGAAATTCATAAAGTAAATGAAATTAAGTGTTTAGGAGCAATGATTGATGAAAATCTGAACTGGAAATATCACATGAATTACATGAAAGGGAAAATATGAAAAACCATTGCTTTGTTACAGAGGGAAAGGCTTATTAAATGATAAAGCATTATATAACTCAATGATTCTTCCATATCTGACCTGGTGTATGGAAGTTTGGGGAAGAGTTTGCAAAAAATACAAAAAAGTATAACAAAAAAAGGGACATTGGAGTGATGAGTAGAAGTTGATATAGAGATCCATCAAAATATTATCTACAAAGTTAAAGTTGTTTAATTTTATGAATTAGTGGATTTCAGTGTTCTTCAAAATTGTGTCTAAAGCTTAAAAGAATACAAACAAATACATGGAAAAGATTTGACAAAAAGGAGTTCACTTAAATTAAAGGGACCAGAGACTTTTAAAGAGCAGAGATGAAGAACCAAACTGATTCGACGTTGCTTTTTTTGTGAAAGGAGTCAATTTGTGGAAAAATCTTGACAGAGACACCAAAGAATCTAAATCAAACTTTAGATTTAAAATTAGAATAAAAACCATCATCTTCAGCAGATATGCTGAAATCTGAAAGCAAACTTTTGTTGTAGTATTTTCAAGTTCATTCACGTGCATTGTTAATTTGTATCTTGTAAAAAAAAAAAAAGAAAGGCAGAACATATCATAATAATTTTCTTTATACTCCTTTTCATTTATCATTTTTGCTTTTTTTTTGTATTGAAGTGCTTTCTTTCATTAAATGAAGGAAATAAACATTGAAAATAAAAATGAAAATGTGATATAAAAAATCAGTTGTGGATTTTTCTCCATGGATCCACAAAAACAAGATTTCTAGAAAAAAAAAAACACTTCATGGCTGAATTAAAAGTTGTATATTTGACCTGAAGCTCCATAGACTAACCAAAGAGTGAGGCTCCAAACGCGGCTACGATTCCAGAAACAGGAGTAAATAATGTGAGTGTTACCATTTAGGGGCACCTGTGATCCCATGGAGTTGTGCTTGAAAAAAAATACAAATGTTTACCCGTGTGTCTCTATGTGGCTGTTTGCAGCCACTTGGGGTAAAATTTACCACCGTTTTAACCATAACCTTCACTGTATTTGAGGGAGTGAATTAATGTTTGGTGAGGAAACTTAATTCTACATAAATTTTAAAAAATGTGATTTCAAGAATTAAAAAAAATGAAAATACAAAATACATAAATACACTGTGGACAAATTGACTACCCTTCGGTCCTGAAGTGGCTGTCAACAGCCACTTACTTTGACCCTCTTTAAAAACATTTCAGATAAATGTTTCTTCCAATGTTTTTTGCTCTGATCTCTTAATCAAGCTCAGTCCTATTCAAAAATATTGTTTTTTTAAAATTATGGATTTTCACCATTTAAAGGCCAATTTCAGAGGTGATGTCACTGATTTGGTGAAAAAAACTCAACTCAACTCATCTTTATTTATAAAGCACTTTCAAAATAACCACAGCTGAAACAAAGTGCTGTACATTAATAAACAAAAACACCACAGACATAAAACAATGTAAAACCATGGATGAAATAAAGCAGGTTTAAACACTAAAAGAGTTGTTTCATTGTTTTTAAAAACCATTTAAGAACAATAAAAACAAGTAACTTAAAACCCACAACATGATATCTTTTCGATAAAAAAAATGATCTGAGCCTGGACATTTTTTACACGCTATCACACCCTTGGATATGTCAAAGAATAGTAAAAACATTGGCTTTGACGTATCATCATTTTTTGTACAGTATCAGAATTTACTCAGTGTGGCCCTGTTTTGGCTGTTAACAGCCACTAAAATTAGCTGCTGTACAAAAACGTCAGATAATTGTTCTTTTCTTTTTTTCTCAAATCTCTTCAGCAGGCTCAGCCCTGACCAAAATTATTGATTTTCATTTATATATATTTTTTTTAATATGGGCTTTAACCCTTCAAATGCCAATTTCATAGGTGATGTCACTGATTTCCTGGGGAAAAAAAACACACAATAATAAAATGATCAGAGGCTGGAGATTTTTTATGTGCTATCACACTCTTGGATATGCCATAGACTAATAAAAACATTGGCTTTGGTGCATTATTATTTTTCATGAAGCAACAGATTTTAACTTTTACTCCCACATTGACTCCTATTGTAACCACACGTTTTGAATGCACAGCCATGACACTACATGATCATTCACAGAATTGGCATTTTAAAGGGTTAAAATCCATAATTTAAAAAAATGTTTTAATACTTTTGAACAGGACTGAGGTTGATTAAGAGATCTGTGCAAAAAATTGGAAGAAATATTTATCTGATATGGTTTATAGAGGCTAAAGTTAGTGGCTGTTAGCCACTTCAGGACCAAAGGATGTTTTTTAATTCAGTACACAAGGGTTAAGAAGAATTGTCTTCACTTTCCTCCAGTGAACAGCAGCCAGACTAAGCTGATGCTGTCTGAACTACAGCCATGAGGTGGATAGAAAGAAGAACAAAAATAAATGTATAATTGAATCAAATGTGAGGGGTAAGGGTACTTAAATAATTCATGAAAGAGTCTCTGCCGGTTAGAGCTCTGGCCTTTAAAATGACAAACTCATGTGATGTATTATCACAGACAAAGGAATATTAATCAGTGCAGCATTAGGATATTTTTGGGCCTGACAGCTGCAATAAAAGGACAATAAACAAAGAGGGACTGAGGCAGTGTTTTATAAAACCTTGTGTGATTTACAGTTTTTAAGATTTCATTCAAATATGAGAACAAAGCTTTTCTGTGTTTGATCGCCTCGGGGAGAAGATGTTCTTGCCACGGCATTAATCAGAGGAATTATAGTGGTTTCAAATCCTCTGCTGCTTTCTGAGGACAGGGCGCTGTTGGACAATAACTGCTGGTCATGATTGCTGTCAGTTTCATTTAAATCATCACAGCCTGGACACATATTTCTGCTTCTAAAGGGAGTCCCCCTCTTTGCTCTGCTCAGGCCTGCTCTGCCCTCACCCCCCTGAATATGACAGAGTTAATAACTCCAAACACGGTGACAGAAGTGATTTATCACTGGTTAACAAGGCTTTAAAATAGAAGGGGTGTTTTTGGTCATTTGTTGGCCCCTCCTCCATACCTCTGGGGATCCATCAAACCATAATTTGCCTTGAACATAATATAATTTGAGTCAATGAGGGGCTTTTCAGTTTAAAAACTCAATAATATTCTGTCAAATTTAGAACAAATGGATTGAGCACTGTCTTAAACTATGATGGTAATGTTTGGACAAAGAGCCTCCAGTCCTCACCACATGTCCAAATGTTGCCGACCTATTTGGAAAATCTGCTCAGGAGCTTGCTTTGATTTTTTGGTAGTGTTTTAGTTTTATGAAAAAAATATAAATGAATATTAATATGAATATTTGTGGTGAAAGGTGATAGGATGTGTTTTTTTTTCTGTGTTTGAATAAATGGGTCAAACTGATGAGGGCCTACTCACAAGTTTGACCAACTTTTACAACTGGACCTTTGTCAAGCTCCACCCTTTCCAGGAAGTGATTCTCAGTTAAGCCCCGCCCTCCTTAGTCACTGTTTACTACTGGTCACTGTTACAGGATAGACAAAAGCTGTGTTTGAAACCGTTCACTCATTCATTCACTCACTGTTCCCTATATAGTGTTAATGAAATAGTGAACTGCATAGGGAATGACCGAACGAGATTTGGACACTACACTGAAATTTTCTAAACATCATTGCGTCAGTAGATGAGCCGGATATTCCTGTGACACTAGTGGATGCACCAAGCATCACGTAAACAAACCGGGCACTCAGGAGGATAACAATGGTTGTATTGATGTCAATTAATTGTTGAAATGTCAGTGGTGTGCAAGTTTGATTTTGTCATGTACGGTTTTGTGTCTCGATTGCAAGCTGTAACAGCTCACAATAGTTCACGAGCTAAGTACAACTACTTAGAGCAAGCTAGTGAAGTAACGGTTGGTTGTAGTTAGCTTACTAGCTACAAGTTAGCACCCCTACATGGTCACTAAAACTGTGAAGTTTTCAAAATGAAAATGGTTCCTCTTGTTGTTTGGATGCTGCTAGCACAACTGCTGCTTCTCAGGCACAGGCGGAGACGTTACTGACATTTATAAACGAAAACAGCACTAATTTGTGCCGTGGCAGCCATCTTTCTCATGACTGCATTGCATTGTGGTATACGGGAGTACAATATAGGGTTTGTTTTGATTTATTTGATTCGATTTATTTTGGATCCACCATTAGTTACAGCAAATATGCAGTAACTGTTCTTCCTGGGGTCCACAGGGTACATCATACGTACACTCACATTTGCTGTGCATTGTGGGTATTTTATAGTGCACTTTATAGTGAATGAAATTAACCGCTGAGAATTCAACCACTACAAAATGGCAAACACACTATATAGTACACTATATCTGTGATAGGGAACAGTTTCGAACACAGCTAAAATCTGTTGTTGCTGGCCTCCCTCCCATTTGAGACAACTGAAAATTATTCATTTTTTGACCAGCTTTATTTTGTTTCTTTTTCAAATTTTGTCCAAGTGAATGAATAAAGACAGAACCACAGTAGCGTGTATGAAGAAAAATCTAAATCTTTATGAATCTCTCAAAATAATTAAAATAAAACTGCATTCATTGAGGCACTGTCCACACGGTGCATGGCGAAAACATTTTGGTATACAACAAAACCAGAAAAGAAGACATAGCATAAGTACACATCATGAGAAAAGTGAACTTTTCTCATGATGTGTCTCCGTGTCCTCTTGTTGGTCGTAGAGGAGCAGAAGATTTTTTGCTGTAAAAGCCAAACAAGCTCTGAAGCTTCTGCAGAACATGACACCTTTTCTTTCAGAGACACTCTCCTCTCATAGTAACAACTTGGTATTTTTATATTTAATTTAATTAACAGCATTTTAGGGCCTTTACACTTCGCTCAAAAATATTTGTTCTCATTATTTTTGATTTCTTTCTCTCCATAAGACAGTGCCACTGTTCAACACCATTGTCACCTCCCATGACTTTTTATGTCTAGAATAGTTGTAGTTTTAGAAATAGATGTTGTTTTTCCCAAATAGCGTCATCAGTCTGAATATATGATACTCTGACAATTTTATAGAAAAACCCTCAAAGTTATTCCAAACACAAAACACCAGAAAACAATTCTCCCAAACAGTAGCTCTGTTCATAAATAAAAATAAATGTTTCTCTCAGAAACAGAACCCTTTATTTATAATTTATATTTACATATATATATATATATATATATATATATTTATGTATTTTTATATATATATATGTATATATATATGTGTATACATATATATATATATATATATTATTCCTTATCTCATTCCACACATTTCCTGAAAATTTCATTCAAATCCATCCATAACTTTTCAAGTTATCTTGAACACAGACAAACAGACAAACCAACGCTGGCAAAAACATAACCTAAAACAGTGATGATTTTTCATGTATAAATAGCTTTGGTGGGAAAATTTCTTGTATAAACACAAGTGGACATGTAAGTTATTATCAAAAATAATGGATTCGGTGTATATCTAATATATAATATTGACTCACACTTATCACATTAAGTCCCAAAGGAGGGCACATAAAAAGTCAATTAAATTATAATAAATTAATATAAATTTCTACATTTAATTCTTCCCATGTTTTCACCAATTTCTGTTCTGCTAGTACAGAAAATATAAGACTATCTTTAGAACTGTATCATTTCATAATTGATATATTGAGTACAGGATACTTGGATATTTTTATAGAAATACACAAAAAGTCATTATTTACCCAAACACAAAATGCTAGAAGGGCTTTTTTTTAAATTAACAAGGTCTGTGACATTTCAGTGATTATTTTCTCTGCATCAACAATTAGCCCCAACCTTAGTTCTGTTCATAAATAAAAACTAATTATCTCCTTCAGAACTTAACCCCTTATTTATCAGTTATATTTGGTCTGTTTCTAATATTGATATATTGAGTTAAAGAGTCACACTTGTCACATTAAGTCCAAAGAGGAACAAATTCAAAGTGCTTTCAGTTTCTATATATTAATATCAATTTCTACATTTACTTCTTCCAGTATTTTCACCAACTTCTGTCCTGTAAATAAAGAAAAAAAATTAAGTATTTATTTTTGGATTTTTATCCCTTTAGGTGGCATCTTGAGTACGCGATACTCTGACATTTTTATGGGAAGATGCACCAAAAAGAAATCCTTTACAGCCATGTACAGAAAGCTGTAAAACAATCCATTTATATGTGATACTGAGAGTCATGAGAGTGATATGTGGATTTTATTTATTTATTTTTTTTTATCATTTTTCTTGTTTTGTGTCAACTAAACTCAATTTTAGCACACTTGTCCAAAAAGTGGACATGTATCAAAACATTATTTTAATGTCTACATAAACTGCAATTTTACCAGCTTGGTTATCTTGCCAATACTAAATGGTTTTTATTTATTTTCAGAACACAAATCATGCTCCTGATTCTGTTTGGGGGGAAATAACTAAAAAAGTGGTAATTGCTGGAAGGGGAATCTTCCTGAATCAACACAGTCGTGGAAATGTCAGGGGTTTTAAACAAAAATAATTTTACTGGATTTTGTTCTTTCAAATGTGTTGTTGTTAATTTAATTTTGATATATTTTCATTTTAATGTTGCATCAGCTTAAAGAAAAAGACGTCACAGTTTAAACATAAAGTCCCAGAAGCAGATACGTCAAGAAAGTATTTGTTAGTAAGAATAAAAATCAATTTCTACTTTCACCACATCAGATATGTTTATTAAGGTCTTCTGTCTTTGTAAAGAAGTAAAAGAGATATCTTATAATTAAACAGTAATATCATCCCTTAATTTGTAATATTATTAATTAACATTTATGTTGAAAAACACTGAAAAATATGTACAGCTTATATTCAAAATGCATAAACGAAAAATTAATTTTGATGTATTTTTTATTTTATTTTAATGTCAGCTTAACAAAAAAGAAGTTACACTATGCCCATTAAATCCCAAAAACAGACACATCAAGTAAATGACTTTTGTTATTAAGAACAAAAATCAAATTCTCCATCTGATGTTTTCCTGAACTTCATCCCTCTTTGTAGAGAAGAATTAAATTTATTTTATACTTATGCGAAATATCATCCCTTAATCTGACAGCCTGAATATTTAATTCATTAACACTCTGGTGTAAAAACATGAAAAAATATTTGCAACCTATGTTTAAAATGCTAAAATAAAAATCTATTTGGATCCAAACATTGTGGGACACGTCAGATTGAGTCCTAATAGAGGGCATGTCCAGGAAGGTGCAATTAAATTATTTTAAATTAGTAATTACGTCTCCATTCCCTGAATTAAATATTTTCACCATCATCAGTCATTATTGAATTTTTACATGTTTTCAGAACTTTAGTCCAGACCAGTTTTAGTACACAGCTTCCCAAATAAAAGTGAGGGAACAACATTAGTTGATAATTAACTGGGTCAAAATGAAAAAAAAAAAAGTTTCTTTTTGGAGGAGATTTGGGGGTTTTATAATCACAAATAACATTTATAAAAATAGTTATTGATCAGAAATGATTACCCAACAAAGGGCAACGTATGGTGGGGTTTAAGGGATTATTAGTATTTATGGCCATTGATGTTAATATTCATCCAGTCATTATCCTCAATTCTGTATTTAATTATTAATATTTATAACCACAAATATTTTCAAACAAACATGTATTTTTATTTAATGCTCTTGAATTAATTCCCTTTTGGTCACAAGGACGATCATGCTCGGGGTATGAAGATGAAAAATTGAGGCCAACTTCTGCAAAACAGTAAAAATTACAACTTTAATGCCCGACCTGCAAATTAAAACAGTAAAAATTACATTTTTATACTTTGGGGGCCACATGATCAAAAATCACAGTCATAATGGGCATAAATGTGAGCTAAGTGTGATTATTTTTGATTAAACAGAGCAACACAGGCCTATTAAAACAGATGAAGTTAAGATTTGATGGAAAAAAAGGCAAATTGTTAAAACACTTGTTATTGAGAATAAATGAAAATACAGCCCCCCAAATAAATAAATTAAATAAACAAATGAACAGATGAATAAATAAATATATATTAAAAAAAATCCACAACCCCAAAACTAACCAATAGGATCCATGGATTAATCACTGACAGTGAACATCCTTCATATGTGACGCTCATGATGACTTTCCCTTTAGGCAGGGGGTTCATAAAGAGGGGAAAAGTTGGAAGATTATAAAGGCCCATGATTAACAGGGGCCCTAAATATATAATATCAGTATTTTTTCAGTTATTACTTTTTGCCATTGGTCTTTTAAGATCTCGCTTCTTCTTACACAAAAAAATGCCCGGATTTTAATTGCAATAAAAGAAATGTTTAGACATGCTTGCATCCATTAACTCCCATTTATTTAAAAAAAATCCTTTAAGATAATACTTTTGTTTATGCTTTTTCATACTAAATAGCATGTTAAAATATTTGGGTCTGTGAAAATAAAAACAGATTATAATGCAAGAAAAATTCAAAATCTGCACAAAATTAGACTCTCTTCTAGGGTTAAAAGATCTGAGCTTCACGAGGACTGATTATATGATAAATAAAACAGTCCAAATTCTTAAAATGGTCAAAATGCCTGAAAGTTCTGTATAGGTCAGAGTTTAATTTAACTTTTTTTTTTCTATAAATTCAGCTAAAGAGTGTCCTGTCCTCTGTTTCGTGCTTATTCGTGTTTTAAATAAATAGATAAAAAAAACTTGGCAGTAGTAATCATTAGTTTTGGTCCTTAAAAAGTAAGTATCGTCATTTTATCAATTAGCTTTACAGATGTTTGGTTTGAGAAACTGCAGAGCTGGTTTGTGATAGTGCCCAGTTTGATGTCTTTGCACAGGGTCCAAAATCTCTGGCAGAGCCCCTGCCTTTAGGCCCCTTGGAGACCCGAGACAAGGCCTGCTTTTTGCCTGCTGGTAAACCCTCCTGTGAGAAAGAGCGCATCAGTAACAGTGGCAGCATGTACTGTATTTTTCTCTTGGGCTGGTATCAGTTTCCTCCTGAAGCTCCCTCTCTGCCAAACACGACTGGACGGCAACAGAGTTCCAGGAATTCCAGCCTGATAAGCTCGCAGGCGAAGCTGCTGCTGCTTCCTCTGATTTCACCAACACTGAGCTCAGAAATGTTGCAGCATATTGCAGCAGACAGCAGAGTATTGGAGAGTGATTTCAGGACTGAAAACCTGCCCACAGATTTTTTTTTTTTAATTTAATCAGAGGCTCAGTGTATTGGCCTTGATGTGGTTATCACCCTGCCACCCACTCTGTGCTGTAATCCTGCTGTCGCTCAGCACAGCAGGAGATTCAGACCACAGTCATTTCACTCAGACGGTTGCCGGGTAAATTAGGAAGAGGAGATGAGTGAGGAATATTTTCCATTGAGGCAAACAAATAAAAAGAGGCTGCTTCAAGTACAAACCCAAATTCTAATGAAGTTCAGATGCATAAATAAAACAAGTAAAAACAGAATACAATGATTTACTTATCTTTTAGACCTACATTCAACTGTATACACTACAGAGACAAGAAATTCAACATTCAAATGGATATGTTTTTTTTTTTTGTTTGTTTTTAAAATTCACTTATTTTGATTTTAATACCTGCAACATGTCCCAAAAAAGCTGAAACGGGGGCATGTTTACCACAGTGTTACATCACCTTTCCTTTTCACAACACTCAGTAAGTGTTTGGGAGCTGAGGACACTAAATGTTGAAGCTCTGTAGGATGAATTCTTTCCCATTCTTGCTTTCTGTGTGACTTCAGCTGCTTAACAGTCCAGGATCTCTGTTCTTGTGTTTTATGCCTCATAATGTAGCACACATTTTCACTGACAGACAGATCTGGACTGCAGGCACGCCAGTCTTTTACCTGCACTCTTTCACTATGAAGCCACGCTGTTGTAACACATGCAGAATGTATCTTGATATTGTTTTGCTGAAAAAAGCAGGGATGTCCCTGAAAAAGATGTTGCTTGGACGGCAGGCTGTATGTAAATTTCAGCATTAATGATGCATTCACAGATGTGCAAGTTACCCATGCCATGCCACTAACACCTCCCTATACCATCACAGATGCCGACTTTTGAACTTTGTTCTGATAACAGTCTGGATGGTCCTTTTCTTTTTTAGTCCAGATGACACAACATCAGTGATGTCCAAAAACAGTCTGAAATGTGGCCTCAAACCACAGCAGACTTTTCCACTTGGTTTATCTCGGATGAGCTCAGGCCCGGAGAAGCCAGCAGTGTTTCCGGGTGTTGAAAGGTGACTTTCACTTTGTATGGTAGAGTTTGAACTTGCACTTGTAAATTTAGCAACGAACTGTGATGACTGACATTGTTTTTCCAAAGTGTTCCTGAGTCTACATGATAATGTCCTTTACAGAGTGGTGTTTGTTTTTAAGCAGTGCCGCCTGAGGGATTGAAGGTCATAGGCATTCACACAGCATCACAGCAGCTGACAGGAAGAGGCTGGACAAACTGATGAAGAAGGCCAGCTCGGTCCTGGGATGCCCTCTGGAACCGGTGGAGGAGGTGGTGGAGAGGAGGACTATAGCCAAGCTGTCCTCCATGATGGACAAAGACTCCAACCCCCTCCAACACACACTCACTGCACTAGGGAGCTCCGTGAGTGACAGGATGCTCCACCCGAAGTGTGTGACAGGAGAGGTATTGCAGGTCCTTCCTTCCTGCAGCTGTTAGACTTCACAACAAAAACCTCTCCAGTGTGCAATAAGCCATATTTATATAGTAATACCTTAAGGGTGCAGTGTGTAGAATTTGGCAGCATTTCGCCAAACAGAAACGGTGAATATAGGATATAATGTTTCTATTTGTATGTAAAGACCGTCAAAATAGGAGTACAATCATCCCCATAAAACGTTTGTTTTATTTTTATTTAGTTAGAAAAAGCTTCAAAAAATTTACATTACCGCAGGCCGCGTTCATGTAGGCCGACATAACGATCTGCCATGTTGTCTACGGGTGGATTTTAGGGACAAAAAGAACGAAATGCAGATCTGTCCGCCGGTTCTGAAATCTACCTGGAATGCAGGCGAAGAAGAGGAGAGAGGACGGCGGTGGATGTAGAGACACTCTGCGCTTACTCTGGGCTTAAAAATAATAGTTACAAACCTTGTCATTTTAGTAAATGATGCCGTGTTCACGATCCCTTTTGGTCTTCACAGGCTTCCGTTGCTCAGCGATGTGACGTTTTGGTTACAGTTGGGCTCATTGTAGAATCTGAATGACAGATGTCGCTCAAATGCCAAATTCTACACACTACACCTTTAAATGTTTCACTTGTAAAATATCAAACATGTACCACCATATTTATATCTATAATATCTCAAGTCTCCACCTGTTAAATATCAACATGTACATAACCATCTGTAAAATAAACATGTACATTAGGACTGTAAATATACCACTTACTATATACTTCCTCATTTTTATTTCTATTTTTACTTACTGTATTTGACTTGTAATTACCTTATTTTTCATTAATAATGCTTCTTTCATTATTTCTCTTGTATCTTGCAGCTGCTGTATATTTGGAATTTCCCCCTGTGGGACTAATTAAGGAATATCTTATCTTATCTTATTCATTGTTGGTTTTCTGCCTTGCCACTTGCATGCAGTATTTCCTCTGAATTCTCTGACTCTTTTGATGATATTATGGACTGTAGATGATGAAATCCATAAATTTCTTGCAATAGTACATTGAAATACATTATTCTCAAAGGAACACTCCAACATTGTTGTGTTTACGTGTCTCGCCTCATTCCCAAGTCCATGACAAGCAGGTAGACTCCATTCTTTTGACTGTGCGTCCAGTAACAAGGAAGAGATGGACGAAGTTTGCCCACCGCTAGTTAGCTTAGCTCAAACACTGCGAGTATCTGGGGAACACTTTAGCCTGCCTCTGCCTACAGTCATCAGATAACTCTAAACGGTCCTGCGTGCTTGTATGTTTTTTATTGATTGTGTGATGTTACGTTATCTGTTTTTAGACTAAGGTTAGCACTTTATGCAATTTTTGAAAGAAATACTTGTGAAACTAAGCCACAGGGCGCATGTGCAAACCACCACAGAAGTGCTTCTTAGCAGGTCAAAAAAACAAATTCTCTATTTACGAGTAGAAGAAGATTGGTACTAACAATTATGGCCAATATTATGACAGAGGATGAGGATGATTTCTTCAGGACTGACGAAGATTCAAAACCTTACCTATTTGAACCAGAAGATATGGAGGAGGAACGACATGTTTTGGAAGCTGAGCATGCACGAAGAGAAGCTGAGGCGGAACAGTTAGTTTTTTATGTATTTCTTTTAAAAATTATACAAAGTTCTAATCTTAGTCTAAAAATAGATAACGTAACATAATGCGGTCAATAAAAAAATACAAGCACACAGGACCGACTAGTGTTTCTGATGATTTTAGGCAGATGCAGGCTAAAGCATTACCCATATACTCCCAGCGTTTGAGCAAAGCTAACTAGCGGTGCATGAGCACTTTAAAGCAGTGTTGCCTGAGGGATCGAAGGTCACGGGCATTCATTGTTGGTTTTCTGCCTTGCCACTTACATTCAGTGATATCTCTGGATTCTCTGAATCTTCTGATGATAATTACCACGTCTACATGAGAGCTTTATTCCCCCTTTAATTCAGAATAAAACTTAAATCCTCTTTAAAAAGATTAAAAATGACCTTGTAAACACCTAATTCCAAATGAAAATTACCATTCCGAATTAATCTTAATTCTGAGGTAGGTGGCTGGTTTATTCTGATTTTAAATCTGATTGAATAATTCCTCAATCACGTATACATTCATTCCGCTTTAAATTAATTCCTGTCGTTCTGGGCATGCTCGTTCCCTTGTCCTGTCGCCATGACGAACATATTCCGCACTGACGGGAACAGGATGGCCGCCCCCGTCCAATCAAAACCATTCTCAACCCTCAGACCTTTGTTTTAATCATATCAGGCCAGACAGCATTAACAGTTTGTTTTTTAACCTCATATATGAAAGCACTTTGTACGCTGATCAGTGAATCTTTACATACAGGCCTGTCTGATTTAGTAAGTACCTCGATTAAAACACAACAGAGTTTGGCACATAGATAAAAAGCAAAAAAATAACCAAGTTATTGTATAAACTAAATGTACCGTCTTTCAAGCATACAGCACTGTTGCATCTCTTCTCTAGTCTGTCATAGTTTTGACTGTGATACAGAAGTTTTTGGTTTAATCTGCATGAAGGGGAGTTACAAGAAAGTAGGGCTTACAAGTATACTTAAATTATAACAACAAGGAAACTAGTAAAATAGCAAAAAATATTTTTTTAGTTCATAAAAGTATACCTAAAGTATACTTCAGTCAACTAAAATGTGGACTAGAAGAATATACCTCTGGGTAAGTGTACTTGCTGTATACTTGAAAGTGTACCTTTGTGAACTTAACATTCCAATGTGGTCCAAAGAAGTATTAAATTGGTATACTTTCTAGTGCGTTACAAGTACATGGTCTATACTTATACTTATACTCAAGCATACTTAACAAAATGAACTTTAAGTATACCACTTTTTGCCAAGGGAAATCAAACATCTGAGGAGAAATGCAGGCCCTCTCTGGAAAACTGAATATTTAGAGTTTCATTTTTCTGTTAAATGTGGTATGCCATACTGTAGACTCCCTCTGCTTCGGCCTCTTTTGTTCTTTGAGGTCCAAACATGAAAAGAGAATGCTGAGGAGAAACAGGAAAGTCCGGACAGAGAGGAAATGACATCCAGACAGAGGCCCAGGTCAGGATTAATCCCAACCTGCTGCAGCGAGGACTCGGCCTCACTGCAGGGCTGTTCAAGCATTTACCAGCAACCAGCTGGAGCTATTTGATTAATCTAAACTCATAGTTTGGGTTTGACTGGCTATAACTTTACTGAATCGCTTTTGTGTCCTTAGAATGTTGTTTTGCAACACCAGGTGGTAAACCTCAATGTGCCTTCTGTCCTTTTTATCCAGTAAACCAAACGTTTCCTCGTCCATTTGCATTCACTCACAGGATGGCCTTTCCACAGCTAATATGGGGCCTCGGCCACAGGCTGTAAAAAGAATTGGACTTAGAACATTGTTAATGAGTTGTAAAGGATGAAGCCATAATTTATGTGCTGTGCAGCCCAACTTCAGATCAACATACGCACGGATAGAGGCCGTATTGAGGCTGAACTTAAGACCGTCTATCCAATAGCAACTCTGCTACATGTAGCCATGTCAGTCAAGTCCTTTATGTCTAAAACCAGAAATGATCAATAAAATGAAAATGGCTGCAATATAAAGATACTCACCTTCTCAAAGTCAGAGCTCAAACATATATTCCTCATTTCAGGCTGTAAACATGTTTATTTAGGTGGTAAAAACATCCATTCCCAGCACACAATCACATTCCCTTCAGGGGACCAGCCTCAAACGGACACTAAAGGACCTACAGCTCTTGGCCTCCTTTTTCAGCCGTAGAGATTGCTGCTTCATATCAACGCCTTACAGCTGCAAGTGAACACATCAGCTAGATTCAGTTTTGGAGATCATGGGTCAAAGGTTAAGGCTATAAGTCATTATTCACTTCTTGATAGAGCAATGTTTGAACACACAATCACAAGAATGCTGGTGGTGGTTTCTTCAAACTTTGCACAAATGCAAACCATGACACGGGGTGAATCAACAGGGTTTAAAGGTCAAATATTAAAAAGTCAAGGTCACAGAGACTCTTAGTCATCCTTCGCTCAGAATGCGTGCTTGAAACTAGAATGGAATTTAGTTTTAGTCCTTTGCCTGAAATATCTTTCAGTTTTAGTCATTAATTATTCATCTAAATTGTTTTAATTTTAGTCTAGTTTTAGTTGATGAAATGTCACAACATTTTAGTCGATGAAATCTGCTGTAATTTTGGTCGACTAAAATATGAAGTGTACAGGTTAAGGCATTTTTCATGTTTCCTTAAATTTCTGAAGTCATGTTTTACACTTGGATAAAATGAAACATCTAATAACTCTTTATTGAATGCTAGTATAGTTTGAATGAATAAATTAACAGAAACAAATTGAAATTTTGTGTGAAATACAATCACTTTTATTTAGGCTACCTGGCAGAGCATCTCAGTTACAATACCAGAATTGACAACAAACATTGAACCTGCTCTACATGAATATATCAATTCATAAAGAGAGTAGCTCTGATTGGATCGCTCCACAACTTATCCCACCACCATGAAGCTAAGGCGGCTGTGATTGGATGTCCCTCTTAACTCATTCAACCTTTCCACACAACCAAAGTAGCTGTGATTGGATATATTCCTAACTTGTCTCTACTTCTACATGATGAAATTGCTCCTGATTGGATTAAGTCTGTCAAACATTTTATTTGTTGACAAAAATGTCAGTTTAGTTTTAGCTTTAGTCCATGTGCACTTGTTTTTATTAGTTACTGTGTAGTTTTTGTCAGGGGAAAAAAGGTTGTTGAGGAAAACTATGGTGAAAATAATTAGTCAACAAAATCAACACTGGCTTGAAAATCCAATATCTCATAAATTCTTAAACATTGTACAGGTGTCATGTATGAACTGATTATATTATGAAGGTCAAAGGTCAAGGTAAAGCAGTTTTGTTGTCATGTTTTGCTTGTGAAAACAGAATTTAGGAAAGCTTTCAGAGATTTTGATGTGTATAAATGTGTATTTAAATACAAGGACATTTTCAAGATCATTGGACGGAAGTCGAGGTCATGGCGTCTCATCAACATGTTTTGCTCCTTGGACCTTGTGATCAGGCCTTGCTTTTAAACTTGATAAGTCAAAAACTCTTTGACAAATTTCTCTCAAAATTTGCACAAATGTCCTCCGTGACTTTCCAGATAAACTGGTCATATTTTTGAGGTAAAAGGTCAGAGGCCAGGCGACCCAACAATGTGCTTTCACTCCCTGGCAATCTCATGGAGGCATAAAACTGCCATGTAATAGTCCTCGTTTAATTTACTCATTTATTTTCATAAGTCTAATCAAGGCCACCCATATGATGTGGAAAGGGGTAACATTTTCTGGAGCCCAGTGTCATGGAGGGGCCCATGAAGAATCAACATGATCCCAGTTCGTACTGCAGTTTCAAGGCTCAATACTTACCCCTCCGAGACGTTTTGTCTCCACTGCGGGCCTCCTGGAAACAGAATGGGGGAGACGAGTTGTTCCATCTCCAGAGGTGTCAAAGGCGTGATGTTGGAGACAGGGAGGCACACAGACTCAACGGGGAGACAGGAACGCTGTGAGTGAGCGTCTCTGTCTTTGTGTGTATGTGGAGCACATATCGTGTCGCACATCCAAGCGTTCTGCAGCGTGAATTGACACAAATATTAAGGCCTCTCAGAATTAATATGACTGCCTCTGGATGTAAATATAGCAGAACTTGTTTTGATGCTTTTGCATAAAGCCACTGTGGATTGGGCTTAAGACGCAGTCCATCTTAAATTTCAGGTTTTTCAGCCTAAATGCTCACCACTACTTACTAAAGCAACAAGCGGACCCATGTTTCAAGGGTGGTCCATTTTAACTTGTAAGGCACCTCTTCTTAAAATGATATAATCCCTCATTTATGAGAATTTGTTTTTGTGAGTGGGCGGATGAACTCAATTGTTCGGGCAGCAATGTTGGTTCGTTTAGACAAGCTTAGACTTGCAACAAGCTTGTATTCAGTAAAATCCCAAACTGACTAAAGCTGCGCCCTGGCAGGCTAATGCTACAAATTACACATGGAAGTGCTGATTTAATCAAATGACATGTGGGGTCCACCTAAAGGGTTTTTTCGAGGGCCTAACCATTTCTGTGGACAGCCCTGAGTCTAAGACATTTATAAATGTAGGTTTATATGGAAACATGAACAAATACATGCTTTATGACAGTGATCACCAACTGGCAGCCCAAATCAGGCCCAAAAAGCTTTATCTGGCCCCCTGGTTAGAAGAGGATTGACGCCACTGCAAAGAAAGTTTGAATTTGATTAAAACTATTTTATGACTGTGAAAAAAAGTCAGACTTTTGAGATTAAATGCAGAATTTTAAGGAAAAGTCTGAATTCTAAGATTAAAGTGAGAATTCTCAAAAAAGGTTGGACTTAATTCTCAGAATTCTTGCTTTTCTCCTCATAACTCCGATTTTAATTTCAGATTTCTAACTTTTTTTTTTTTTTTTGCATAATTCTAAATTTAATCTAGGAATTATGAGTTCCCCCCCACAGACTTCCTTAGATTTCCTCAGAATTTAGCATTTTCCCCCAAAAATACAAAATTTAATTTCAGAATTTTGACTTTGTTCCCACAAATTCTGACTTTTTCACAGACTTAAAAACAAGTTAAGTTGTGACTTTCTTTTCTTTCTTTCTTTTCCTTTTGCCCCCCTATGGTCTTCCATGTTACCAAAATGAGAAAATGTGAGAGGTACAATTTTTTTGCATTTTAAGGATAGCTGTGTGTTGTTAAATACCTTTCCCTATTAATAAAACCCCATGTGGTTGGCTTCAGGACAGGCGATATGGACTGATAACTAATAATACTTTAACTGGACCAAAATATTTGATTATAATTATTATTACTTTAAAAAGATTTGCCCCCAGTAGCATATGCCAAGAAAAAACTGGCCCTTGCATATATGTGGTTGATGATTCCTGCTTTATGATATTTGTCCCGTGAAATTATCTTACACTAATAATTTTAAAAAATGGGCATATATATTGTCTTAATAAATTTAACTTTCTCACATTGAATATTTTACATGTTTTGATTGTGCTATTCAGATCAAATGAGAAGTTTTCAGTCTTTTGTCTGTCCTCATCTAACAGCTTCTCTAAGGTGAGTTTATGAGACTGTCACAGACGTGTTGACCCACATCCACAGGATGAGCTGCTGCCCTCTGCTTAGAGGTTTTTGGTTCCCTGTTGTAGACTGAATGAGTTTAAAAATTAATTCATCCAGTTGTCTATAAAACTTTAACAGAATGGCAAATAAAACAGGACAGACCAGACAATGATGTCTTTGAGCATTTATGAAGTGGTGCTTGGAGAATCTGACTTATTCATCTTTATGGGATTTTCTGCCATCTTGTTAAAGGTCTTCACGGTGTTATGTATGGTTTAAAAGTTACAGATTTGGTTATTCTTAAACATTTTATTTTAAGAGTGGTAAACAGTGTTAAGGCCTGATCATCTATTCAGACCTGCAGACAGTTTATCAACACTATAAAACATATCGAAAAAAACGATCAAATTGCATCAAATTGTCAGATTGGTTTGATATATCAAGAAAATATTTTTCTATTTTGGCTTTGATGATTTTGTGAAAACTGTGCCTAATTTAATTGGGGTTTTTTTTGTTTGTTTTTTGTACAGCACTAAACATAAATTATCAAATTACTTAGAAGACTGGATGCTCCTTTGAAAGAGAAGAGTGATCACACCAATTATTGGTTTGATTTGGATTTCTTTCTTCCATTTCAAACATTTTATTGGCAGTTTTTGTTTTATTTCCTCATGTTTTTATTGTATTGCATTTTTTAATTGGCTTGGTAGCAGCACTAAGAGAGAAAAAAAGTGGCTTCTGGTCCCCAGACAAACTTAAGAGGAGCGAGGTAAAGAACCTGCTGCCACACTAAAGAAAACTCAGCATTTTTTTTTTTTTTACGTGATTGTAAAAACAAAACAAAACAAAAACAGTGTTGGGTTTATGCCACTGCTACTTTAAACTAACAGTATTCAAAATTATCAAAATTATTTTTATGTTTCTGTCATAGTAAACACACCAATATGTCAAAGCTCTTTAGCCAAAATTATATTTTTAATGCTGAAATAAAATTATTACTGTTATACATGCATTTTTAAATTGACTGTTTTACAACAAAAAAAGAAAAATTCTGTATATGAGAACGCATTATTACCTCTTGATTAAAATGTCAAATTATAGTTATTTTCTTGCATCCCTAAACAGAAAAAATAGTTGTAGTGGTTGAATGTTGTGCTTGATTAATTTCTGACATTTTGCTCACATTTGGGTTTAACACGGTGAATTCAGGTTAAATTCCTCACTCCTGTACAAAATGTTTGTCCGATAACAAAAACATGTTCTGTTTTGAACAGAATTTCCAAAAACAATTATGTTTTTTCTTTTTTTATGATAGATGTCCCAATACCTTTGTTGAGCACTTTTCATCAGCAGTAAATCAGCAAACATCGCTAAGATTTTAGATTAGGGCGGCCAATCAAATTACAGGGGGCTCTAATCAACCCACCAGGTCGGCCCCCTGCTCGGGGTAAGAGGGGTAAAGAGGGGGAGATGCTGACGGCCCATCCAACATTTAGACTTGAGAGAAGTGCATGAAACTGCCATACTTTGTGAAAATTGCAGGTTTTCTTCGTAAATCAGACAAAACAACAACAAATAGCTCAAACAGCATCATTACCTCCACCAAGGAGGTTATGTTTTTGCCAGCATTTGTCTGTTTGTTAGCAAGATTACAGAAAAACTGCTGGATGGATTTTGCTGACATTTTCAGGATATGTTGGTAATGGCACAACTTAGAAATTATTGTTTTGTTTTTGCTCAATAACTAATATTAAATTAAACATCTGGAGTGGCATGTGTTTGACAGTGTTGCTAACAGAAAGACCTGTGAATAGGTAAGGAATTGATAAAGAATTGGATCACTCTCATTCCTACATAAGAAAGTGCAGAATGAGTTTGTGCTCCCATTTATATTGCCCTCATTAGTCAAGCATAGGTTTCATGCTCAAGGGTGCAGAATTTCTTTTCTTTTTTATTATTATTTTTCAAGTTTCCTGTGGGCCAACTACAGATGGACTGCGGGCCATGGTTTGGACACCCCTGATATACAATGCTGTCAAGTGAAGAATTATGTCAACAAGGCAGGAAGTACTATGCAGTGTTTAATTATTTTATTTTTAATTATACAGGTATTATTCCTAAAATATCCATCCATCCATTATCTGTTCAGCATATCCCTTTCAGGGTCCTCAGCCAATTGCAGGGCGACATAGAGAGGCAGACAACCATTCGTGTCACACTCATACGTAAGGGCAATTTGGAGCCACTAGCTAACCTAAATAGCATGTTTTTGGTCTGTTGGAGGAAGCCAGCGTGCACGGAGAGAACCCATGCATGCATGGGAGAACATGCAAACTCCACGCAGAAAGGCTCTGACCAACACGGGGATCGAACCAGCTGTGAGGCACTTGCACTACCTGCTGCACCACCATGTTGCCCCTTTTTCCTTAAATGATATTAGTAGTGATATTCCTAAGGAAATATCTGCAATTTCTGGACAAATTCTTCAGAGATATCAGAAAGAAGCAGACAGAAAGGTCTCCAGTATGCTTTTAAGAGATTCGTTCACCAAATCAAATGTTTGAGTTCAAGTTCAACATTAAAATACAGGGGAAAGCGCACCGATCTCAATGCAAGCGTCAAGCACCCCATTTGTTTACATTCCACGTTCAAAACAATCACATACAAGAACAACAATATTCCTGTACAGCGAGTAAGTCCATGTATATTGTTTAAATTGAAATTATGTTAACTTATCTTTCATTATTGTTGTGTTTTCCCATTTCTAGGACATCCATTCACAAAATGCTAACAGATATTAGTATGTCAGAACTTTTGTCTATCTGTTACTAGTATTACTTTTGCTCCAATATTACACAGTGGCTCAAGGTTTAATAGAAGTAACCTACTACCGAGACATCTTTGTTACCCCTGCCAAGGTTAGGTTATGTTTTTGCCAGCGTTGGTTAGTCTGTTTGTCTGTTTGTGTTCAAGATAACTTGAAAAGTTATGGACGGATTCAGATGAAATTTTCAGGAAATGTGTGGAATGGGATAAGGAAGAAATGATTAGATTTTGGGACTGATCCAGATCACCATTCGGATCCAGGAATTTTTTAAAGGATTCTTTAACATTACGAGATAGGACCAGGGGTGGACTAAAGCTGCTTGCAGAGGTCTGCGCTCTCTGAGTGCTTTTCTAGTTTGCTAATGTTATCTTACCTAACACACAGAGCTATGGTTAGGTAACAGTGGTTAGCATCTTTCCTCTTGCGACTCAGGCTTGGGGAAGGCAAAAAAAATCGTCACTGCCCTCCAAACTTCTCGGATATCGACTGTCTGACTTGCTAGTCCAGTATGCACACTTCTTGGGTATATTGTTTTCTGCCGAAAGCTTGACAGGCCTCTGGTGCATAGCTACGGTTGCTAACGTAGGATTGGACAGTAGCCGTTTGTTGGAGGGGCTTTGCGAAGGGTCAGTTTTGTCAAACTTGACAAACCGTCTTATTATTTTGCAACTTATTCATTCAAATTAGTGTTTTATTTTATTTTTTTTTAACTACGTATCTTGAAACAAGGTTTCACCAGTTCCTCCCCCATCAAACCCAAAACGAAGAGGCTTAAATTAAACTCCTCTAAATGTACAGGGGGTGAAAAATGGGTGTCAAAACATGACCGAATCATTTCACACAATGACTTAATTACAGTGTTTTGTCAGATGGTAGTGGGGGTTTAAGGGGTCGTGTCAAAACACCACATTTATCAAATTTCCACCACTGGATGTGAGCCAAGTGATTGTCCATATAACTCCCACCGTCATTAAAAAACAAAAGCTTAAATGACATTAAAGAAAAGAACACACATCAGCTTGAATTTTCCAGCTTTTTATTTTTGCAAATAGGAAAATAGCATTTCTGGTATTCAAAAAAAATACAGCCCATGTTTCACCACATACACAGGCAGGACTGCGAGGAAACAGAGAGGACTGGATGATGACGATGATGATGATGATGATTAGGGAATCCAGGTCTGGATGTAGGTCAGTAGGAGCAGCCTGGGGAGGCTCAGACACAAAGACAGCACCAGTTCAGACAGATAAACACGTCTGCCCGTCTGTCTGCTTCCATCGGGTTTCTACATTATTAAGCATGGTTGTTTTTTTTTATGGAGTGAAATCTAACCGGTCCATTAAACTATCAGCAGAGATATGTGGATGATTGCTGTGCGTACATACAAGTGCACTGCTACATACTGAAGTTCACTTTATCCAAAAAGCACCAATGTTGCTGAGTGAACTTTAAATTGCAGCTTATAGACCCTTTCACAACCCACGTCCCAACATAGCTGAGGGCAAAAGGAAGTAAAACTGGAGGCAAACACAAATCACCACCACAGGCCAGCAGGCAGGCACCCTCTGAACGAGCATCTGCATTTATAAAAGCTCTTTAACACTCTGATATCTTGATTGAAAAATGTTGCTGTTTGGACCTTAGCTACGAGTGAGACGACAGCAGAAAGTGACGGCTTTTACAGAGATTAGCATAGATGCTAACCGCTTCAATAGCAGCTTTATATTGAATAAAATTGGGAAAAAAACCCAACCTTGTGCATCTCTTGACTGGCCAGCTCTGTGGTAATTTATGGGTTTAGGGCTGTTCGGTAGGGCTGGACAATATCAACTATACACACTTATATACACACATATAGAATATTAGCTGAATGGGGATATTTGATTTACAGTGCCTAAAGAATTTATTAGACCTGCAACCAATGTCAGGTTTATGACACAGCTGCCCTAAATTAACAGCATTGGTAATTACCAAAATCATTTTTTTAGTTTCAGTGAAGAAGAAGCTCTTTTAACCATCAAAATATTTTATCCCAATTGGCTTCATGTGGCTTACAGCTGTGCGGGTGACAGGGACTGATCTCACTTTCAAACACTAAGAATCATTCAATTGGGAAAATTTTGAACATTTATAACTAATAATAAGTCAATTGCAGCAAAATATTTGTATTATTTCTTTTTATATTAAAACCTGGCACGGCAGCTCCTGGCACGTTAAAAAAGGAAAGAGGGAGCCATCGTGATGCCGCAGCCTTGTGCACAGACGCACTCTATCATCGGGAGGAGTCGTGTTAATCAAGCTAAAGGGTAAAACCTGATTTAGAAAAAAAGCATAATATGGGCTCCTGTCCACACGTGGACCCAACCTGCTCTGACCAGTTGACTGGTTGGTCTGTTCGTGGTAATCAGTTAAGTGCTGTTTTGCGCCATATTTTCAGCAGCTTTGCATCTTTCTACGGTCTATGCTCTGCACTGGGCTTGCTACCTTAAACCAATGGGCTTAGACAGCAAATAAAACCATGGTAGGTGTCACACAGGTTGGTTCATTTGATGTGGTCTGGGGAACGAGCTGATTCAGGCAGCTGCTGGCACTCTAAACTGGAGATGAGGGATAAGTCCTGATGCTGTGGACCTGTTGTCTTGTGCATAGATGATCTCTGGCACACAGCAGAAAGATATTGAACATACTAAAGAGCATAAAACTCAAAAAGCATGATATGAGCTCTTGAAATGACTTCACACTTGCAAAGAGACCCATATCTTTGTCAAAAATAAGCTAAAAACACTTGCTGGCCAACACTGGCTAACTTGTCTGATAGATTGTTTTGCCTCCAGTTAAGCCCCGCCCACTAAAAACATCACACTCTTAATTAACACAAAAGGGTCTATAGTGATAATAAGTGTCTTCTGGTTAAACAAAGACAATCCAGATATACGTAAGTATTATTGTGTCATTTATACAGTCTGTTTATGTGAAGCACTGGTAGATTTACAAGCACCAAAACGTTGGGATTAAAGAAGAAATCATAAAATTGACTGCACTCCTTCGCAGCTCATCCTTCCTTTATAAACATGTCGACATTTTTTGGCATTTTTGATGTTCCATCTCGTCTCATGGAACTGCCATAAGAGCACAATGTCTGATTCTCGCTCTCCGCTAACACAAGTGCACTTGAAACCAGCAGACTCAGCTTAATGGTTTGTGAATGGATTGAGTGGGACCCCCAAATCCCAGACCATATTCAGGCTGACATTCCACAGATTGATCACGCTACAATCAAACTCACGTAACAGACCAAGAAAAGCCTCTCCAGAAAACACGACCGAATAGCTTAATGCACTGATTGAAGATCCTCTTTGATACAAAAACAAACATCTATATAAAGGCTACAAGCTGTACATGTTATTTTTGTCCATTATGTTCAGTACACATCATATTACGTACGCTAATACAGATGATCGAGTAGATGTTAGCTGCCTTTGCCAGCTGTTTAACCTATTAGCTTCTCTCACTGCTAAAACAAACCAAGAAAGGATTTACAGTAAATGCTACCGTAAATAACAAAGAGCTGTGTTTTACATCACTTCTGCACCATTGAGCTTACACATAACATATAGACCGAGACGTTTTCGAGGCCACATAAGTCGCTGCACAATGATTTCAAGAGAGTGTCCAAGAACAAAGAGCTTATAAGCTGTCACACACTGAGGGTGTCGTTTTCAGGCTGTGGCAGGGCCAGAAACAGGGATTTCTGGTTTGGCAGCCCCCACCTCAGAATCACAGTTAAATGAGAGCAGTCATATAGTTAGAGTAGGACCAAAAGAGGTTTTGTGATATGGACAAAGGCATCAATACAGATTAGGTCATTCAGGGGCTGAGAGAAAGGCATACGAGTCAAAACAGGTGGATTAGGGTTGGATGAATGCAGTAAAGGCCAAGTTAAGTCCATCTGAAATAACAACTCAGAGTCTTAGGCCGTAGATATACTTGCTGCTGTAACGTGCCGCCTGCATTGGTGGGCTGTGTACGTCCTCAAGAACAGAGTAGAGCAGGGATGATGTATTTTTATAGGTCAACCTGGAGGTTAGCATTGTGCTGGAGTCCTCGACAAAAAGCCTATGGGATTTTTCAATGTGTTTTTGGATTACTGCTGATCATAACTTCTGTGGTGAAATGAAAATAATAAAACTTTCTCATTTTGTTAATTGTGATAACCTCAACGAATGAACACAACTTTCAAAGATTTCGAAGTGTTAACACAATCGACAAGAGACAAAAGCTAACGTCAGGCTATCATGGAGCTACATCATGGCAGCTGGACTCAGGTTTTGTCCACACATTGGAGGGGATTTTCACAAAAGCTTTTTCTGTGAGTTTTGTCCTTCCTTCCACACATTTAGGAAATCTCCTGCCAAGGTGAAGATCTTTATAAACTCTGTTCACTGAGTCTTTGTGTGGACGGAAAACAGCTACGCAGCATTCTCACTGTTGTTTACGTGTGTTGCAGCGGACTTTGCTAAAGTGTTGCTGTCAGGATAATCTGCATGTCAACACATACTTTCACTATGATGCTGCTTTTCACAAGTGACCGTGCTGTCTGGTGACCTATGGCTGGTTGCATCTGTAAATGCTGTGATTACAACAGATGTTGAAACCAACAAGAGTACCCACGAAACTTTTTGCTAACAAGATTTGATCAAAATGATCAGGTTTGCCTTGAATCAAAATAAAATTTAAGAGATATTTACTTAATATGTCTGCTAACACCAGTTAACATAGCCACAGGTTACACTTTAACACCAGACAGACTTGTGGTTGAAGCAGATATATAAAATAAGACTATTTGGTGTTTCTTTAAACTGGTTTGCGTCTTTTGGGGACTTAGTATGATCTGTGTTTTCTCTGACTAATTTATTTATAGGTCTTTTTTTCCTATCTGTTTTGTCTGGTATTTTTGTGTGGGGGACACAAATTATAAGGAATGAGATTTATGTGTGTGTACTCCCCACATTTCTGTTTGTACAATAATAATGATAAAAGCAAAAAAAGAAAACTGTTTATGCATAGAAATTAAAAAGAAATTGCATGATGATGATGATCAACAGTGCGTTTCATGTGGGCAGGGATGGATTTAAAATCTTCATGTGAGTGGACATGATTGTTGCTGAAAAGAGGAGGAAAACCTCAGCTTGCAAAAACACCTGCCTACATATGGACACAGCCTTAGAAGCTGTTACTCTGCTTCTAACCTTTATCTTTTAACAGGGATGGGCAACTTTGGCGACAGAGCGGTGACTTAAATCCAAATCTCTTAGCTTGGGAGCCAAATTGTTCAAAACTGTTGATAACAGTCAATAAAATTGTTTATAACTTATCAAAATAAAAAAGGAATATACATCTTTTTTCGGATACAAACTATCATTAAAATTAGGCAAGTCTTAATGTTTGGCTCAACAAGCTTAACATTACAGATGAACTCCGTCTTAACAGTTAAAACTTTGGGGAACAAGTTTGGTGTAGTGGTTCAACCAGTGACCGCGTAAACTGGTGACTTTTGAGTTGACTTAGTCCGTGGCAGGGTTTGTATTAGCTCAAAATTTGTTAAAAGTTACTGATCACTTTGCCTTTAACTTAGTATCAAAGTAATTAATTACTTTCAAGATACCAATCATTCCTCGGTCCTGATCTATAACAGGTTAAAACAAGGTTTTAACAGTTCTACAACACACATCCATGTCCTTTAACCTCTGTTACAGACACAAACTCCAAATGAAGTTTATGATAAAGTAAATATTTAAGAGTTTAAAGTACAGCTCACTCTTTCCCTCTCATCCTCCATGCTGTTCAACTTTTGGGACAGTTCCTCCACGTTCATATCTTCATGATAACAGCTTGATATGTAAACAAACCCGGCAACTAAGAGTTATTTAGATTATTAACTCTGATATTGTTGCTTTTTAAAAACTAACCCTTAATTTACTGGTTATTTCAAAAGTAACATTATTAAACAAATATATAAAAAATAACTTTAATAGCTGCTCAACTCTAGCATGAGCTTAGTTTCTCCTGCTGTGTTTTCTTGAATACAAAGTACTGATTAGTTTATGTTAATGTAATAATTTAGAACAAAGAAAAGCTTCACAATAAGGCAATCAAGAGGACACTCTCCGTTAGCTCTGATTATATAACTACCACATCTCTTAAAGAAGTCAGCTGAAAGTCACCACTTAACCCGGTCACTCGATAAGGAAGCTGTGCATGGAGGGAACTGTTTGTTGAAGGACGGAGCAGACGATGCAGGGAGTGTGGGAAGACCAGTGGACATCAGTTGCCTTCACTGGTCTGATGATGATATTGATTATTGCTCTCTGTCTGTCTGTTAGTTCACCTCTCAGGAATAGTCCAAGTGCTGCCACGTTCACTTCTCACATCCATGCCTGAGCTCTCTGATGTGCCCTCGAGTAACACGGGTCACATGTTGGTAAGTATGTTTGCACGAGCGGGCGGACGTAGACAGCAAGTATATCTCCAGCTTCACTGTGAAGAGAAACTTCAGACTCTGAGGGTGTAGAGTGCTGCAGGACGAGGGCCAAACTGGAATGAAGCATCGGGTTCAAACACAAGAAGCCTCTGAGTTTTGGGATTATTGCTGAAAAAGGTCTGTAGAGGAAAGTCTAACACTTTGGAAGTCAAGATATTCCTCACAAATAAAATATCACTTCATCAATACTGAAGCTTCACACATTTATCAGAAGTTAGGAATTAAAGATAGGCTTTAGAGCAATTTGTTATCAAGAGAGTTGCATCCTTTTTACTTTTAGAGGTAAAATACTTTCAAATCTCAACAAGACAATTAAAGTTATTTATAATTTAACAAAGGAGGATGATTCGCAGTTTGTATCTGAGCTTTTTTTCTTACAAGTACTAATGTTTTAAGGTTTTAGTGCAAATATATGGCAGCCTTAAAGTGCAAAACAACGAATCCCAAAGATTAAGAAAAAGACACAACAAATTAAAAAGGCAACAATGACCAAAGATGTCACCAATAATAACATTAACGAAAAAATAGAAAAAAAAAAACTTACAACTGATAAAAAGGAAAACACGACAAACTTAATTTGCATCAAAAAATAAAGAACACAACGAACGCAAGAATAATTTTAAAAACGTAAAGACGAATGACAAATGAAAAAAATGCAACAAAAAACGACAAATACCTAAAACTTGAATAAAATTGTAAATAGAAAATGTGTTTCAAATTTATTTTTCAACTGTTACTGCATCTTTTAATGTGTAGTAGCCTCATTAATCTTTTGTCGTATTTTAATTTGTTGTATTTTCTCTCTTGTATTTTTTTTTCTTTTTTTTATTGTTGCTGAATTTGTTTGCATCTGATGTTTTTTGGTCTTTATTTGTTGAAGAATCTTTTTATCTGTTCTTTAATTTGTCCTTTATATGTTGTTCAGGCCTTCCTATTTGTTTAAGTGTTTGTGCTTGCATTTATTTGTTGTAGTTTTATATTAATTTATTGTTAATTATTTCTGTGTTGCATTAATAATTTGTTTTTTTCTTTTAGTTGCTGTTGGTTTGCTTTTATTTCTTGTTTTTAATGGTTGTTCTTTATTGTTGTTACATTTATCATTTGTGGTCATGTTTTCTGTTCATCATTGTGTTTTTGATGTTGTCTTTTGGGTCTGATATTAAAATGCTTCAATTCATCAGCTAAATAAATAACACAACACAAAACAAATTAATTTAACCTTCTCCTTCTGTGCAATGAGGTTTGTGTTCAGCAGTTGTTGGAGCATGAATTTCTAATAAGTACGTTAAAAGTTATTAATGCATTTATTATTTCTACGTAAAAAAATGTTCACAAAAACATTTACCATCTTTCTTTACCTTCACCAAAGTCTTTACGTTCATGCCGTTGTTTGATTTTGAGAAAGATGTCTAAAAAAAAAGTTATGCACAGGTTTGAGGACATTCTCGTGGAATTTTGGTCCAAATCCAGATACACGTCCAGTTTTTTTAAAGGACTGGTTAATGTTGAGAGATCGAGCACATTTGGACATTTTAGCTGATGACAACAGATACGTTTGTGCTGAAAAAAAAACTTAACTTCTCTAATTTGTGGATGTTTTTTATGATGGGAAATCAGTTTAAAATATTTAATGGCACATTTTAACACATCACCCTGATGTATCCAGATGTATATTTGTTATCAAAAAATAAATAAGAATCTCTCTCATGTATTTACCACAGACCTTATTTTGGGTATCAAACTGAGGGCTTGCTTAAAATCTCACAGACTTAAGATGATGAAACCAGAAGAGTTAAAATGCTAATTCATCCCATTTCAGGACTCATTACTGCAGCACTCTAGAGAAGATTCTGCTCTGATTGAAATATTATACATAATCATAACCCTTCATCCATGTCAGGCCTTATGAGTGAAACACATGGCATAAGTTTTTACACTAAATAGGATTCATTTTTTACTTTAGTAAGGTACAAAAACATCAGGAAGCTTCCTCCTCGTGGACCCTGAAGTTAGGCTGTGATGAAAAGGGAAATCTCAAAGTGAGAACCACCAACACTCCTGTTACTGTCCAACAGCACCTGGTAGCGTGGTAACAGGAACAGAAGGAGAGCAGTGATTGGAAGAGGGGCCACTGTGAGTCTGTCTCCTAATGTGTGTTTTTGTTGTATCAGCGAGCGTGTGTTTGAAGGCCAGGACATCCACTCTGAGCTGAGTTCTTCCTGAGGAGGCTGTTCGCTCGGTATCAGACGAGCTGCTCAGAAGGAACGGTGAAAGAGCGGAGGGAGACTATGAGGGGACAGAACCAGCCAGCTCAAGATTCTTCTGAAAGTTCTGCTCATAAAGCACCAAAAGTCCTGAGGAAGCCCCCCTCCCGGTCACAGCGGCTGGGTGGGTGGGTGCAGGGTGAGGTTCAGACCAGCTGAAGGTGTCACACTGTGGCTCTGATGATCCTGCTGGGCCTGGAGCTGCGGTGGACCTTCGTGTGTTTGGATAAGTGGTCGCTGCGGGCGAACTTCTTCTCGCACAGTGAGCACTCGTACGGCTTGATGCCAGAGTGAGAGCGACGGTGACGGGACAGTTCGTCTGATCGGGAGAACCTGAGGACACAAAGACAGACGGACCAATGAGAAACACGGTGAACAGTAAAAGGACTTTAGCTGCTTTGGACGACTCAAAGCAGCTAGACACTGCAGGTCACATCTACACATTCACATCTACATTCACTCTCACAGTGTCTCCGTCAGTTTTCCACCAGTATCAGCTAACTCATCCGTGTCCTTTCATACCCATTGAAACCCCACTGATGCAGCAGATGATCAACTTGGGGTTAAGTGTCTTGCCCAAGGACACGTTGCCAAGTGACAGCTGGAGCTGGGCTCAAACCTGCAACCTCCTGATTACAGACCAAACACACTATCAGACTGCACCAGTGACGCCCAAGTTTGACTATAAAAAAATGCCTTTTTGAATTCTTATACCTTACAGTATAAAGATAACATACATATATATATAAATAAAGTTTGTCCCAGTAGACTTGCCGTAGTGCATGCTGCCGGGCATACGCAAATAAGCAGTTGATCTGGCAGAACCAACAGTTCATACAGTTATACGCACAGTCTGTATTCACTGAAGCACTTCCAGCTTAAAGTACCTCATTAACATGAAGCATGCGTCAGTCGGGGATCCTGCTTGCACTTCGGCTAACACATTGTCCAGCTTGCAACAAACCCCCCTCACACGATCAATATCGATAAAAAATAAGTGATATTTAGTCATGATTAATCAAAATGTATCCACAGCAACCCTGTGATTAATCTGATTAAAAATTTTAATCATTCGACAGCCCTAATATATATATATAAAGTATATACATACATATATGTATAGGTGTAAAATAGTTGATAATATGACAATATTGACTGTAACTGACTGAACTATAATCCAATCATGATTTAAGGAAAAGATCTAATTGCAATTTTTCTGGCAGATATTGCAATTTCAATTTGATTCATGATTTTCCTCAAATCAAGCTTCAGTGCAATATTCACTATGTGTACAGTACAGACAACAGTAAGGAAATCAATGATCAAAAGTGCATAACACATTATTCATCATCTAATATTAATGATAAATAATCTGTTTTCATTATTTAAGGGATACTCCTGAGTCCACAGCAAGCAGACCATTCTTTCAAGTGTGCGTGGAGTAATGAGTAAGAGACGGACAACTCGCCCACCGCTAATTACCTTAGCTCAAATGCCTGGGAGTCAGTGGGAAGTATTAGCCTGCCTCTACCTACAGTCATCAGATAAACTCTTCAGCAGCTCTAAACGGTCCTGTGTGCTTGTTGTGATTCTCTTTTTTTTATTTTACCGTGTTATATTACGTCATCTTCTACTATTGTCTGATTATCTTCTTCTACTCCTAAACAGAGGCTGCGTTTTGTTGACCTGCCTACCAGCAGTTCCACGGTGGAGATGTGACGTCCGCGAACGAGTCGACTCTTCTCTATTAAGTGAGCAATGAGAGCCAATTCACAGTTCTGAGAAAGCCATTCATTTGCGAGCCATTCATAAATGCAAATTAGTAAAATATTATGTGTAAATAGTTGACACAACAGATCCTTGGTCAGTCAAGAGTGCTGCAAAAAACTTTTGACAACATGATCACATGATCATGTTGTCAAAAATCTCAATTTCAATCTGAAAATGATAAATCTTTCAGCCCTACCATAGGCGTTATGAATACTGCTGTGTGAATATAAAACCATAGAAGGGTTCCCACCCTTTTTTTAGAAATTATTTTCCATGACACACACACACACACACACATCATATCACATCGTATCATAGTAAACTTAAAATGTATTTATTTCTAACTCTCGGGCATTAACATTGTCTGCTAGCTAACTTTTTAGTCTGGCTTTTAAGTAGTGTCTCACTATTATAAATTAATGGTTTATACTTATTTTTTTTAAATAGATTTTGTTGATTTACTGTTTAAGTAGCCCAAATATTTTTTGCCATTTTTTATTATTCTTTTTGTCACCATTGTTTTGAGTTTTCATATTTTATTCCTTAAATTGCTTTATTTTATGGCTCAGTGTGCATTAGTTACAAAGTACATTTCAACTTAATTTCCTATGTTTGATTTTTGTTCTCTAACAAGGTAGAAGGAAGTTAAATAATTTTCCAGGACAATTCAAACTTTTCCAGGACATTTTGCTTTTTTCCTCATTTTCCATAGGATTTCCATGACTGTAAAATTGGTCAATCATTTTCCAGGTTTTCCCAGGACACGTGGAAACCCTGCTTAGGAGGGAAATATGCAAATCTGTAGCAGTGACCGGGATGTAGGTGTGAAAGAACTGATCAAACTGACGAAATACATCATCAGGGTTATCCTGCATGACAGCTGCACTCGTGTAAACCTTTAGTGAGAGTAAACCCTGTAACGTTCAGGAAAGCTCCTCGCAACCAAAATAGGTGCATCTACATTCCAGGTGGATTACAGTCTTTAAACTGAGAGTAATCGTCATTGTGAGTGTGCAGTTTAATGTTTCCTCATAGCGCTGTGAGCCACCCTGCAGCTTTTAGCCATTACATAACTCTTCAAACTCACTCATCTGTTACTTAGACTGCACTTCCTGGACGGTGAACATTCAACCCTTCTCCCTAAAGCGGCCGATTGTTCCGTCTTCACCCTTTACTGAATTATTAGACCTACAGAATGACACCTACCTCCACCCACAGTCAGGCCAGCTGCACGTGTAAGGCTTCTCCCCCGTGTGCCGGCGGAAGTGAGCTTTCAGGTGGCTGCTCTTGGTGTACATCTTCCCGCAGCCTGGGTGTGAGCACTTGTGGACCCTCTCTGTGGGCGGCACCCTGGTCACCCGTGGGGCGACAGCCTTCACCAGGCCGCTGCCCTGTCCCCCGACCCCCGTCACCCCTGTGATCTCCAGAGTCCTCATGGTGATGGGCAGCGGGGCGATCTTCACGTACTTCTGGTCGGTCGACTTGCCGTCTCCGTTGTTTAGTGCCAACAGGGTGGTGGGGGCGGAGGGCACCTGCGGGGCCAGCAGGGTGACATTTTGTCCCGTCGCACCCTGGAGCCCCATGACCAGGTGAGTGAGCCAAATGCCGCTCTGGGCCCCGGGAGGAGAGCCTGCTGGAGTCTGGGGCTGGGTGAGAGGGAGGGGCTGGAGCTGAAGCACCAATGGACCCCCGAGGAGGACAGGTGGAGTGGAGGTGGAGGTGGAGGACGAGGGGTTAGCTGGGGCACTCGAGGAGGGGTCGGCGGCATTCGGGCTGCTCTGCTCAGTTTTCGAGGTGTCTGGGTTTGAAGTGCAATGAGAGGCTTGAGTCTCTGGGTCACTGGCAGCCTCTGAGGAAGCAGGCGGAGGAGAAGTGGACGATGGAGTGTTGCTGCACGGTTGGGGGCAGGCCTCCTCCTTAGGAGCCAGCGCCCCCTCCTTCACAACCTCCATCTTCTCCCTCAAGAACTCCTCGATGTCCTCAAGGGTCGGGGAGAACGGAGAGGAAGGATGGAAAGGGAAATCTGGCAGCTTCGGCTCCTCTGGTTCCTCTCCTAGAAAAATATGCAGCTGTGCACCCTCTTCGTCATCCTCCTCCTCCTCTTCCTCCTCCTCCTCCTCTGCAGGGCTGCAGATGTGTGTGGCCCCCAGCAGCCCCGCCTCAGGGCTGCCGCAGGAGGCCGAGCTGCCGCCCTCGCTGCAGGCGCCGTCTCCCAGGCTGAGGGAGAACAGGCTGCTGTCCCTAAACAGGTCATTGTCCAAACTCGGCGTTCTGCTGCTGAGAGACACCATTGATCCAGGCCCGACGCAGAGCAGAGGGTGGAAACTCTATCCAGAGGCAGGATCACCGATACCTGTGGGCCAGAATGAAAAATGGAGTTTATTACAAAGGTCCAATGCAGTGAAATGTAACCTCGTCCTCTAAATGCCTGGATTTAATTTTTCCATCAGTAGCTACAACACGAAAAAGTCTGTTAGCATTAGCTCTGGGTTGCTACAGCTGTGCGTAAATTAAATGAACTTTTTCTCGTCTTTCTGATGACTCAGCGCTTTCACACCGCAGATCACACTCACTCACTCACGGTATTAGTATTGGAGAACACATCCTGGTCCTTTCATAACCATTTACACGCCACTGATGCAGCAGTGGGAGCAACTTGAGGTTAAGTGGCTTGCCCAAGGACACACTGACATGTGACAGCACGATATGGGATTTTTGCTGATATTACTTAGCTTATTATCACCAATACCACAATTTTTCGTCAAGTTAAAAAATTCTTTACTTTATGATAATTGACTTGTTGCTTTCAATGTGGCAGTCTTTTTCAAAGGACTCAAAGTAGTTTTATTTGCCATTCCAGTCTGCACTCACATGAGAAAAGAACAAAACTAATAACTGAGGTCCCAGTATCAACCATAACAAGTATATATATATATATATATGTATATATATATATATATATATATATATATATATATATATATATATATATTTATTTATATATTTATATATTTATATATATATATATACAAAAAATAAATAGGCAGTAAAAATACAGAATAAAATATGAGGTAAAAATACAGAATAAGGATATTTACAACACTATAATCTAAGGCTAGTAAATCTAAATCAAATCTAACTGAGATAATAGGATAATATTTACAGCGTTAACCTAAACTAGAATCTCAATAAAATAACAAATATATCTGCAACTCTCACATAATCCAAGTAAACATATAACTATAATATATACAGCAATTAACCAAAGTGAGTAAAATAAAACCAAAGTAAGACAATGATACTATTACAACACTAACCTAGTCTAAACACAGTACACACTGGAGTACAACTCAGCAGCAGAGTAAGTGCAGTGCAATAGACTTTGCTGTGCAAAAAGCCAGGTCTGGACGCCCACTGGATGCCACAGACGAAGAAATGTGTAACAAAGTTTGAGATCTGGTATACTCTGATAAGCGAATTCAGGTGGAAGAAATAGCGCAGGCATTAGGCATTTCACATGGTAGCGTTTCAACAATTTTACATGATTGTTTCGGTATGCGTAAGCTAACAGCTCGTCTGGTTCCCAAATCACTTAGCGATGAGCAAATGGCAACCAGAGCATCAGTATGCAGCGCCTTGTTGAAGCGTTTTAGGTCAAAAGATGATTTTCTTTTGCGTCTGGTGACAGTAGATGAGACTTGGGTTCATTATTATGAGCCAGAGAATAAAGCTCAGAGTCGTCAGTGGGTAGGGCCGGGGTCCCCGAGGCCAAAGAAGTTCAAGATGCAACCATCTGCTGGCAAGGTGATGGCCACAGTATTTTGGGACAAAAAAGGCGTTATTATGTTGGACTTTTTACCCAAGAGAAGTACAATAACTGGAGTGTACTATGCAAACTTGCTAGACCAGCTGAGAACCACCATCCATGAAAAACGCCGAGGTAAACTCTCCAAAGGTGTTTTGCTGCAACAGGACAACGCGAGAGTCCACACTTGCAAAGTTGCAATGGATGCTGTAGAGCGAAACGGGTATGAATTAATACCACATCCTGCCTATTCACCTGACCTAGCTCCTAGCGACTTCTTCCTATTCCCAAACTTAAAAAGGATATCCGTGGACATCATTTCCGGTCTGACGAAGAAGTCGTGACGGCAGTTGAGGAGTGGGTCAATGGAAAGGACCCTGACTTCTCAGTTCTGGGCTGAAGGCACTTGAACACCGTTGGTCTAAGTGCATCACACTAGAGGGCAATTACATCGAAAAAGAGGAGGTGGATCTCAACCGGAAATAAGTTAGGCTGGTTACTTATTGACTCGCCCTCGTACTTTGGTTGTGGGGAAAGGTTGGATGAGGTAAGAGGGACATCCAATCACAGCTGCCTTAGCTTCATGATTGTGGGATAAGTTGGGGAGCGATCCAATCAGAGCTACTCTCTTTATGAATTGATATATTCATGTAGAGCAGGTTCACTGTTTGTTGTCAGTTCTGGTATTGTAACTGAGATGCTCTGCCAGGTAGCCTAAATAAAGGTGACTGCATTTCACACAAAAGTTAGATGGACCTCAAATGAGTTTCTTTTTGTTTTACCTTAAGAATATTTTTATTCAGTGTCCTACAGAGTTTACTGTCTGTCAGCAGTTGGTCACAGTGTTGTTTGCAGCTTTAAAACAGGTAGAGGAAACTAATTTTAGTTTAGTTCATGTTAGATGCTTTTTAATTTTCAGGTAAATATCATGAATGTTGAAAACTGACCTGTCTACCTATTAAAGCCTTTTAAAAAATTTCGGGATCTGAGTTCGGATTTGGATCACCACCAAAATCGACACACTTCACCCCTGTGCCATGACCAACATGCCCTGAAAATGTAATCAAAATCCATCGAGAACCATCGAGACAGACTGAGGGACAGAAAAACAAACAAAAAGACAAACAGCCAAAGAGATAATGTCATGAGCTGTTGTTGTTTATTATAACACTGACATCAATTCATTCGGAGTCAGACGGGAATCAGAGACTTTTCATCGTAAGAGAAAGTTGGAAACTTCTGCTCTTCTAAGATTAACAGACAAACTTTAAAAGCTTTAGTATAGAGAAAGCCAGAGACATACTTATTTTATAACAAAAATACTGTATGAAAATTATTTTTTTGGTTTAAATTTAGATTATTTTTTGGCCTTGCTTTTCTGTTGACAACAATAATCTCAAACACATTTTGAAGCCTTTAAAATGCCAAAAATCACTGAAGTTGACTCAATTTTATGTTTTTATTTAATCTAAAAAAACAATAAAATTGAGATATTGGGTTAAATGTAAATCAAATCAGAACATGATGACCTTAAAAACTTTAAGACTTGATAAAAATATTAAATATCATTAAAAAACAGGTAGATTTCAAGAACTGCATTTTTATTTATTTTATTTATATTTTACACAGCATACTTGGATTTTTTATTTGAAGTTGCAAATGAATTAAGTATGCAAAAAATATTAAAAGAAGGAATTCAAACCAGATTTTTCTCAATCAGAAGGTTTTTACGTGACTCTACCCTAATTAATTCATATCAATTCCAGCTTAGGAAACACAGCAACAAAACAAGGCGCCAGGAACTTAATTTCTAGTAATTTCTTCATTTTAATTTAAAAATATTAGAATAAACTCAGTTTGGATGGTCTTTATTACACAAATTGGAAAATTGTGCAGTGTTTTTGCAATATTTGATGGACGCATTAGTCTTTTACAAAACGTTATTTAAAAAAAAAAAAAACTTTGGTTCTTTTCAAAACAGCTATCAGTCAGATATATATATATTAAATCAAATATAAAAAGAGTCCATGGCTTCATTTTACAAGCTAACATAAATGTTTGATGTTGGCTTGAGCCTGCAAAATTACAAGGTTTTAAAGTTTAAAACAAAAATAAACTGAAAGGAATTATTGCTCAAAAGCATGTGAAAATTTGGAGAGAAATAAATTTCGAGCTGCACAGTTTAAAACATTATTTAAAAGCATGCACTGCAATAAATCTGAGATATGTTTTGTATAAGAAGTTAGGTTAAAAAAATCCAACTAAATATCAGAAAAAAAGCTTAAATAGAAAAACACTAACTGTGTTTGATACTGATTTATTATCAATTATGATAACATTTTAATAATGATGATAGTAATAATTATAGAACAGTAACAACAACATTATTATCATTATGATTATTACTATCATAATCAATATTATTAGGGATTGGAATTGAAAACCAATTCCAGCTGAGAATCAACAACAATGTCCTTAAGGAATCAATATCAATCGTCTTTGGTTATCGATTCCCTCCACTTTGTTCTGCGTGTTCTTCAAATCAGAGACATCTCGCTCTCATTAGATGCAGTCAGCAGAGATGACAACAATTAAATAAATCATCGCACACAAGGGAAAAAATTGTGGCTACATTTTGGACAAAAAGCTTACAGCACAACCTTCAGTGAAAAAAAACCCAAAGCATTTGTGCAGCGCAGCACTGAAAATCAGGAGTGTTACGTGTTTGACATTATTACTGTTGAAAACCAATGTGGGTCAACTTATTTCACCCAGAAAATCAGCTAGAAGGGACCTGTGAAAGAACCGAGTCGATAAAACAGATTGTTAATAGCATTGTGTCTTAAGCAGAGTCAGAAGTAATCTAATAATCTCCTGGGGGAAGTTCAGTGGTTTCTGTTGCTCTTGTACACAGTAAAGCAGAAGAATATTTGATAAGGACACTAAAACAGACACGAGTACAACAGAATTTAAATCAGCAAAAAATACAATGTGCAAAATTTTTAAGACTTGATAATTTTCCCTGAAAGAGGGAAAATTAATAAAATAAGTAAAAAAATGAGACCATGAACAAGGCCAAAGAATTTACACTGTTACCATTAACAGTACAACAATATGAAAATAATTATGAAAGCACAGTTTGACAGGAAGGATATCGCACATGATGCTGCACTTGCTTAGGAATCAGTAAAATTTTCCAATTCCCATCCCTAATTATTAGGGATGCACAATATGAAAAATTCTGCTGATATTTACAGTTGATACACCGACCCTACACATCAGCTTTATATTCCTTATATCTGCTAAAATACCGGTATAAAGCAGGGGTGGGCAACTTTGGTAACCAAGAGGGCCACGTTAATTTTATTCTCAGTGACAGGGGGCCGTTCTGTTGAAACTGGAATGATAAAGCTGTGGCTTTCCGATGACTTACTAGCTGTTTATTTTACTAACAGTTCAGTTTTTATTTTAACAAACATTTAGTAATGCACAAAGGGGGATTTTAAACAGATAATTACAGCTCTATTTTGGGGGAAATATTGCTATTTATTTATTTTTTTTTTAATGGTAGATTTAGTCACGGTTCCTTCACTAAAATGCATTTTTGACTGGTGGGCCATATTGAGAGTAGGAGGGCCACCACCCCTGGTATAATTCATTAGTGTTACATAATATTTCACTTCATTTTCACATAATGTCTACATTAAAACACCAACAGGATCGTTTTTAGAAAATAAAACAATGTTGTTCTAGTTTCACATTTGTTTGTTATGCAACTTAAATATCACAAGATAAGAAACAGGTGCTTTAGTTAGGCGAAGACCGCATACTTTGTCCAAAAATATCTGTGTCAATATCAGTATCAGCCAAAATATTGGCATATTAGATACTGTCAAAAATCCAATGTTGTGCGTCCCGAGGAATTATTATAAACACCTTTTAATTTTTTATCATCATCATTTATACTTTTCATTTCATTTCATTTGCTTAATAAATAAAAATAGCTTAACCTTTTCGTGCATTAATTATTGAATCACAAAGGAATACTTTTAAAAATGTATGTTTTAGAGTTAAGCATCAACAGTATAAATAGTACTGTAATGGTACTTAAAAAATAAAATAAAAAATACAAAATTATGTGAAATCTGAATACAGGCATGATACCCAATTTGCCCTTTCTCGGCTATTTTGGATTTATGATGCAATATCTCAATATGGTGAAAAGATAATATTTTCATGAAACTTCAGACAAGGGTTTGGGAATTTACCACCTGGTAGTTGGACATATACTGCAACCTAAAGGGTATAAAATTATTCCAAATATCTGTCTACTGTAGTGGAAACTATGCATTAAAGGGTTAAATACATTGAACCACCCTGCTGTAACTTAACTTCCTGTTATTCACCAGGGTAAAGCTTTAAAGTCATGAAACTGTTTTTTTTTTTCATGAGTAACCAATAACTTAGCTCACTTAATGTACTTGTGTTTTCCTTCCTTCATAAGGAAGTTGATATTGCTTAAAGATTCTCCATGTTGCAACCTGCCTACTTATTTTTTCTTTTTAATTTTTCATTTCATTTTATTTATTTAAATTTTATGCTCTGATCTGTTTTAATGCCTTCATTTGATATTTCTTACTGCTGTAATGTGTATAGGAGCAACTGAAAACAACCACATTTCCCCTCGGGCATTCATAAATATTTCTGATTCTGATCTACAAGTCGCTCGCCCATCCCTACAGTTGTCTATTCACTCAATATCTGTTGAAATGCAATGTTAAATAGGACAATAACAAGTTGTTTTGAAAACTTAAACAAGCTTAACCTAGTTCAAGGTGTGGTTCCAACGTCCTCTTCCAGGCCCGCGGACCTCAGTTTGGAAACCCGGGTCCAAACAACTCGCAGCAGTGAGAGGGAAAAGGATGTTTGTGTGCTGTCAGAGGGTCGGGCACATGTTGCAGCAGGGCCTCACACTAACACACAGGGAGGAGGAGGCGCTGCTGGGTAAACACGGCCCGCTCTGACGCGCCCAGACTCCGCACAGCTAAACTAACCCACGAGCCCAACACCGGGCTGTCAAGGAGATGAATACGAGCGCCCCGATCGCGTTAGTTGAGCAGCGACGATCGATGGGAAGCAAATCCTCCTGAATAAACCCGCTCCTGTGCAGGAATCCGCGGCTCTCAAGTTCGGCTGGGTCAAAATTTGTTCTATTTTTACTCCTCCGTCCCTCCGGAGGACCCGAGCGGGACCATCCCGGACATTTGGCTCGACTTACCGGGCGTGGATGCGTGGAGGCTCGGTGGAGGAACGCGGCTCCGTCGACGTGGGGTGAAATCTTCGCGTTTTGTGCCCCTCTCCGTCGTGTTATTGTCGGAGCACACTCGCGTCCCGTCCTTGCCACGGGTCCATGTTGGCATTCCTTTTCCCAGCGTCACGTGACCGCGGCGCTGCACAACTCGGAGGCACGGGTCCCGATCCGGCCTTCTGATTGGCCGAGCGCGGCGGAGGCTCGCCCTAAAAGAAGCGCCCTGATTGGCTGCCGCTCGATAAATTCTGTCTGCCATGTGTTGAAGGAGGGATCGCTTTACCACGATCACAGGGTGAGGGCGAGGACTGGATAATACCCCAGATAAATGTGTCGCCATCACTGATCACAAAGTAACGTGCTGTAAGATTCAGTCTCATACATACGGAAGAGTATCAGGGCCATTTTAGATGGAAAAAATCATTTTCGGCAGGTCGACATTAAAGTCGAAATGACCAGTATAAGGTCGACATTTACAGATTAAAGTCGAATTGACGGGATTAAAGTTGAAATGTTGACAATAAAGTTGAGATACAATTTCGTGATAAAAGTCAAAATGAAAATGTCGAGAAAACAACTTGAAATTCGAGAATAAAGTCGACATAAAATGTATTTAATTTCTCGACATTTCGCCTTTTATCACAAAACTGTATTTCGACTTTATTTTCGTCATTTCAACTTTAACCTCGAAATTTCGACCTTAATGTCGACTTCCCCACAATTATTTTCTCCATCTAACATGGCCCTTATCCTCTTCCGTAAATACATCTCTGTGTTCCCCATAAAGTTGTTTTGTTGATCAATTGACTGGACTCCATGTAGAAGGGGAGACCGGGGTTGGTTGTCACATTCAGTTTGCTTACATGCAGCTGGATAAAGTTGAGATATTGCTGAGGACAAAATAAAAACACAGATCTAGGCAAGTGTGTTTATCCATTTTCAAGTCAAAAAGATCCAAAACACTTATCTAATCTTAATTGACTAAACCAGTCGAGATATCTTACAATATAGGAATGAAAGGCATTGGATTGCTTGTAATGAAGAGAAAATATCTGCCAATGAAACAAGTAAAGTTTGACTCAGTGAGGGTCTTAATTTAAGGTTTAATATCTGCTCAAGTTAAATCTGTCTTGTCTTAATGGCAGATTTTTTTTTATTTATTATTGCAAGCAACTCAGGCCTTATTTCTTGTTTTTATATCTTCAAATATGATCTAAATGCAGACATGTGAGGAAAATGTGGGTTAGAATAAGTCTAGTGAGATATTTTTGTCTTGAAATTGGACAGATACTCTCACCTAGATCTAGAATTTTCAGTGTGGGGATCACTGCTTGGAAACAGAGAGAATATGAAAATCCTCCGTGGATGATGCCGGTTAGTCTGTGGTAGTTGTGGTTATTCAGCGATACCTGGTGAAATATGCCCTCCTCAGGAGTTTACCAGGAGAACTTGGTGGGGATTGTCAATGACAAGGTTCATGTCACATATAAGTGGTAAATGATTTATCCGTGTTGTATAATTTAATGTAAGACGATAGTCTACGGACTGAAACGTAGTTTAAGCTAACGGCTAACAACAGGGTCTGGCTGCTACGTCATACTGTGGCTTGATATGATTGGTCTGTGATGACTGTGACTGGCAGAACGATCGTCCAATCACCAGCTGCTATTGTTTTTGAAGGTTCTGCCTCTGAAAACATTTTCTATGGGCTCTTTCCCAGATGGACCAGTGAAATTTCCATGATGGATACATGGAGCTGTCCATCTGGCGTGTCAAGTTAGCAGCCTCCATGGCTTGAAAATGAAGCCAATGTGGAGGTACCGTAAAGAGAAGTTCCTCAAGGGTCTGCTTCAGGCTGGCTGCATAGGAGTACATGACTATGTGCAGTGAACAATGTTTTTTTTATAGCCTAAGTAAACATATTGATTCAACAAATGGCTTCAGTCCAAATATTGAATTAACATAGCTTAAGGCTCTCACTGTAGAGATGCTGGGGGTGGGGGGGTTATATAAACATATATGTATGCACAAAGTAAACTACTCAATAAAACTTTGGACAAATTATTTCAGTCATTTATTTTCTCTCTTTTATGTATTAATAAAACAACTAGTTCTGTATTTGAATTGTTGGAAATCTTGATCAGTCACCTTTACGACAAGGTAAACTTGTAAGAATCACACATGAGGAATAAGAATACAGCCAAACTTGTGGGTAGCACCTCCAAAAAAAGTGCAAAAATCCCCTGTTCCCCTAGAAGAAAGCCTATAACTGTTGTCTTTCAGGGGTGGTCACTTCACAGTCTGTCTCTGACTTCACCAGTCTCACAGATCTTGGTCCGAAGTTTGGAAATGGTACCAAGGTTGACACCAAATTCAGCTGCAAAACCACCTTAACAACAGCTGTAGGGGATTTTGGCACATTTAGCTGTGTTCCTAATTCCACAAAGGCATGATCCTTAAATATCTATCTATCTATCTATCTATCTATCTATCTATCTATCTATCTATCTATCTATCTATCTATCTATATTTATAGATATACATACATTTCAATTTGCCTGATACCACTAAAGGTACATTTGTTGGGACAAATATCATTATAACAACAAAAATAAGTCATAAAAGTTTAACTTAAGAGCTGATATCTAGCCATTTTCCAAAGCTTTCTTGATAATAACCAAAATCACTTAAGTTCTTATATAAACAGCTATGGCACTGTACTGTTAAAAACAGTGCTTTTAGGCATTCCGCGTTTTCTTTTCTATGTTATTCACGTGATACACACAGGTGTTAGTACCTGATTGCATAACTGTTGTTTTTGATGACTGCAGCCATGCGTCTTGGCTCTCCACCAGCTTCTGACATTGTTCTGCTGTCACAGCAGCCCATTCCTGTTGCAACAGTCCAAATACATTTTCTTTGTTTTTGGGCTTGTGTTTCTCCATTTTGAGTTTGATGATGCTCCACAGGTGTTCAGTTGGACTTAGACCTGGTGATTGAACAGTCCAGGGCATGGTTCAGATGTTCTGGTTCTCCATCCAGGCTTTAACTGACCTTGTGGTGTGACGAGGGGCATTGTCTTGTTGGTAAATCCAGTCATTTGAGGCAGGAAAGAGTTTATCAGCTGATGGAAGAAGACTGTTTCCAAGAGTAGCCCTGTACGTGACCTGGTTCATTCGCCCTTCACACAAGTGCATTTGCCCTGTTCCACCCAGACTGAAACAACCCCAAATCATCACAGATCCACTCCCATGTTTTACTATAGGGGTAAGACATTCTGGTTTGTAGGCTCCTCCAGGCTTCCTCCTAACCAGTAAGTTGGCTGGAGCGGGTATCAACCCAAAATTGGATTCACCACTGAAGAGAAGCTTAGCCCAATCATCTACAGTCCAATCCTTGTGATCCCTAGCAAAGAGTAAGCGGGCTGTCCTCTGCCTTTCGTTGATGAAGGGTTTCTTCCATGTCCTGTGTGACTGCAGACCAGCTTCAAGAAGTTGGTTTCGAACTGTCCTTGCTGAATAAGTCACATTTCTCAATAGTACCCACTAATTTTTAAGGTCCCTGGAGGCCTGACGAAGATTCCTGACACAGGAACAGACAAATACACTGTCTTCTCGTGGGGTAGAACCATGTAGTACCATGTTCTGCTTGCTTTTTCTTGGTGTAATGAACGGCTGTCTTGGAGATGTTCAGTTTTTGGCTACCTGTCTCTCACTCATGCCACTCTCCAGCAGTGCCAAGATGGCTCCCTTTGTGGCTTCACATAATTCTTTTGTTTTAGGCATTATGTGAGAGCTGACAACTTCTGAGTTGTACTACGGCTTGAATGTAGCAGGAAGCCCCTCTAGGCCTTTGCATGTGCAGTGCTGCTCATGACATGACATGGCCTCTTATATACCCCAAGAATACAATTAAGTTTAAGCATGTCAGGTAGGACTTAAAGTATTATGGCATCCACTGCATTTTTTGTTGTGCTCATTGTATTCTTCAAGTAATATACCTTTAGTGGTACCAGGCATTAAAATGAACAAGAAATTGAAGAAAACAAGGGTGGTCTAATAATTTTTTCCATGACTGTATACATATGATGAGTTGGGATAAGCAACACAGCTAAATATGCCCCCCCCCCCCCCCCCCCCCCCCCGCCCCGGTTGTTTTTAATTCATTTTATGACTTAATTCAGCATTCTATAATCATGTAAAATATGGTTTTAACTACGCTAATGGTTTTAATTTACTATCAATGACCTCTCATGGCTCTCCTGGCCACCCCAACAGCCTACCAGTAGGCCCCGGCCCACAGTTTGGGAAGCACTAATGTTCCTTATCAAAACCACTTACATACTACTGAACGCAGCATGCATACAGTAATTAGCAGTAATATGTATGACTGCCAAATGGCCATTATTTTGCAGCAAAGCCGATTCTTTTTCTTTTTCTGCTTTTTCTTTTCTATCAGGTGGCAAATATTATATGAGATGGTATGCTGCTACTTATGCCCCAGTCTCACATTCCCGTTTCTCATGGCGATTGTGCACGATTGTCATAATCCTGATGAAATGTGCTTTGGTCATGGTGCATGTGCTACTTGATCTGGATCAGCTTTGTATAGTCGTGGACGAACGCAGAACGGGGAAGGGTCCCGATTGTTTTGAACTGTTCAAAACTGTCGTGGAGAATCGCTGCTCTCAGTATAGCGGGGTGGAAGCCTAAAATGCAGTCCTAAGGCGAACGGTATAAGCGTAGCATGTACAGGGCTCCATCGGGCTGATCGTGGCTCAATCCAGAAAGCTTTCTGAGGACGATTGACAAGGACATATCCGATTGTGCCCCGACTGTGTCCCGTTCAAGGCGATTTCACAGCATTGTTCTTAAGTATCTTGTACCGGAAGTGAACACGACAAAAACGCAAGCAACGGGGCTCAATCAGGGCTTACGTGACGCAAACCGAGTTTGAATGGAGCTGACGTTGTGTCAGGGGGATGGAAATTCATAGAATCCTCATCGTATTATTGTATTGACCGAATTGATGTGGGCCGAATACCCCCGAAGCGCTGTAGAAGCGCCATAGAAGCTACTATTACTGACGATGTATGTCCGGGGTGTGCCGGGGGAGACAGTCATTTCTTCCCGTATCATGCCGATCAAACCAGCCTTGCCAATCGTGTACAGTCGTGCACAATCGACATGAGAAATGGGAATGTGTGACTGGGGCATTAATGTGCTAAAGTTTTGTGCTAAAGCTATTTCTACAAGGCAAAACTCCATTAAATACCTCAAAAATGCAGTTTTTTATTATTTTGAAAACAATATAGCAGACCGGTCTGGGCCAGATCTGGCATCAAGCTACTTTGGCATGGCACGTGGTAAGTGAACCAGAAGTGGGCCAGATCTGGCAATGCTGGCAACTGGCAAACCGAGTCCGGGCCAGTATGGGCTGTCATTCTTTGCGGTATGTGGGCCAGATGAAGTGCATCATGTGGGACAGAACTGGGCCAGACTAATTTTGCTATGTGCTGTGTGCTTTTGCCCCCTAAGCAGTCAATCTTTATTCAATCAATCGTTCTTTATTGTATACAAGTGTTATCTCAAGACACTTTACAACAGAGCAGGCTGAAGACTAACTCTTCATTTTATGGATACACATATATGCATAGATACATATGTACATATTAAATACACATGTGCATATATATACAAATTCATACATCCAACAGCCAACATGAATCCATATAGCCAATCAGGAATCCCTTATCATGGCGGCAAGAAAAACCCTCTGTTTAGCAGCAGGAAATCTTGAATATGGACCCCAGTCTCATGATGAACAGCCATCCACACGATGCTGTGTTGGGTGTGTGGGTGAAGGAAGGGAGGTGAGCAGAGACAAGTGGACTAAAGTAAGAACTAAAGCTAGTAACAGATCCATGGACCAATCATAGACTTCATTATATCTGTCTCTGCTGAATATAAATTTATTGGAGGTTAGCCTCGAGAAATGCAACATCTCGTTTTCAGGAGGGCCCTCATGTCTGTATGATTGTAGTGGTAGTTTCTATAGAAGTATAATCAATAATAATCAAGAAAAGAGTAGAAAATCTAATATTAACATTAACACTGAACAATACAACAGCATCAAAATGAGACTTTTTATAATAATAACTTAACAATAATTTAATAATAAGAATTTAACAATAATTTAGCTCATTTCTGTTTCTGGTCATGAACACAAAGGTAAACTGTAGCTCTCTCATCGCTTAATTTACACCTACTGAAAAAGTCTCATGGGTGATTTATTTGGATTTTCATATCATCTATGTTTTATTGAAATTTAATTAGGTTTATGTTGTGTAAATGTCATTGAATTTATGCTAATGCTAATAATGCTGTGTATGAGCTGTGGTTGTGTGCCATTCAGACTCTAACGCCGGCCTGATGATAAAAGCCAAATGGAGTAAGAAAGTGAGAAATGACTCATCCTGCAGCCGTGGGCATTCTGCACCTACACTAACAAAAGAAAAGAAAGAAGGAGAAGACATTTCACCCTCTGCTTTGCATTATGGGATAAAGTAAGAGGGGTAGACTGATACGTTACAAGCTGCTAAGTTTTCCCTAAGCAGTATAACATGCAGGTATTTTGTCATACTGTGGATTTAAAAATGTCTGCATACAACATACTGTAATTCGGCAAAATCAAAGTAGTTTAGAAAATGATTGGGTTTCTGTTTATTGCTTGCTTAGTTGTTGCTTGGTTTTTGTATGAATTCTTTGTATTTTACCAGAACTGTTTTGTAAAAATTTATAATTAATAATTCATTTCAGAGCGTTTGTTTTTAGAAAAGATTGTAGCGAACAGGTTTACAATATAATTGTTGTTACTACAGGAAATTATTGTTCAAAAATTTTACCATATAATTGTTTTTGTACTGAATTTTCAGAAATGTATTTTTACGCATTCCCAGTAAATTTTACATTTTACATTGGCAACCACAGCTGCCGGAACATTGTAAAATCAACAATTTATTATTGATATTTTTACAGTGCAAAAGTTTAACTTTAAGGTAGTGATGTTGAAAAAGGACATTTTCAGAAGAGAGGATTTTCATTTTGAAACCAGCAAAAACATATAAAACTGTTTTTTTTTTAACATTATGGTCTGTAACTTAAGTCAAGAGAGAGATATTATAATTGCTTGAATTTAGTCTTAATAACCCTCATGGGGTGCAGTTCTGTGAAACTGGTCCCCAGTTTCGCCTTTAGTGATGGCCTTACCTGGGGGTCCCGGATCAGGCACTAACCCCCTGATATCAGTGATAGGGTCGGTGCATTCCTGCTGGATAAATTAAGTCTATAACATAATTTAATCAACTTATTATTCTACCTGAAAACATCCAGAGGGTCCATAACAACAAAGTAAATACTGTTCCCTTTGTCTTTTTAACTTTGCACAGAAGGCGGTGTTGTCTGCGTTTTACAGGTTTTCCTTTAGTTGGATTTTAGATGTTGGTAGATATTTGAGAAAAAATGTGGCACGATATAAAATCTGCAGAGGTGTCCCTCAGGGTCCTTCTCTGTGTTTCTTCAGTGTCACCTGGTTTCTTTGTCTGCTGACCTTTATGGGTATTTGTGATGTCTGGGAGACTTCGAGAACGCTCCAGTGACCTACAATCACAGACTGAATCATTCAAGGAGTGGATTAAGGTCAGTAAAACTAACTGCAAGTGTTCGCTGAAGTGAAAAAAAGAAAGAAATGAAGCAACAAGCCTTTTCGCGGTGGGCCACATTCAGCCCTCCCTCAGTGTGGCCCGGCAGCAGATTTAAATCATAAGAAAAATGTGTTAACATGAATAAAATATGATAAAATGTCATTGTAACAGTAAAATGGCACACCTTCCAAGAAAATAAGGCCACAATTGACTGTGACAGATCCTGTAAACTTCTGTAAATGTAAAGACAAAAATGTTAGTAAAAATATAACTTAGTAACCCTGAAATGCTCTGTAATTACCTCAGGAAAGCAGCTAGCTGGCTTAAATTCTGTTTGCCTGATTCAATTATTACTCTTTGCACTGAAGTTGATAAAAGGACCTCTTATTACAGTTCTGTATTTTTCCCTTTAATGAAATTAAAAATCTAAATGCTAAATTAAACACATTTTTAAAATTATGCCCTCTGACCAAGGACAAAACTGATGAACTGAAGTCAGCCATCTCAGACTAGGAGTATATGTCAAGTCTTCTGTGGTTATCATTTTGTTGTCTGACTTTTCAAACTTAACTAACTAAAAGTTTTGATCAATCAGCCTCTTTTTTTAAACTTGGGCTTTAGGATAGAAGATGAAGAAGAGAAGATTTCTCTGCAAGGACTTTCAGAACAGATGGGACGATGCCTCAAAGTTCCAGCTAGCTTAAATATGATGCAGATATATAAGTCAAGTTGATCCTGCTGAGCTAAAAGTCTCTGTATTTAGTGTCTGGTTCTTTACAAAAGAACATGTGCATCATTGGTTTATAAACCTGCAGATATACAGCTCTGTGAACCATTTTTGGCATTTATAAATGTTATACTAGTATTAAATAAATAGCCAAAATCACATCATAAAGTTTCATACTGTATGTCAACATGAAGTTGTTTTTATAAACAGTTTATTGACTCACAGCTGATTTAAGTTTTAATAAGTTTAGTTCATAATTCAGTTCTTCAACACTAATATTAAAAAGCCCCTGGTTTGTCGACTCACCGAGCTTCACCCTGGGGTTGACCCCACCCGTGGGAGATGCCATGCTGCCCTTGGTCACCCCATACCTTAATGTTTTTCTCCTGTCAGGAAACTGCCCCATTCTGGCTCTCTGTGTTCAGCACTTTCTCAGAATTATACTCCTGCAGCATACCACCCGACCCTATAACTGCTGTAAGTGCTGAGGCCTCAGGGAGGTCGTCCTTTCAGACTTCCCCTGCCTTCTCCTCTGGCCCGCCGGCTTGTTCTGACAGATGTAATGACATATTTGATACTAGAGCATAAGATACTGCAGCCAGGGCTCTATCGCTGAATATCATAAAACATGGGGGTCTTATGATATTCACTTTAACGCCTTAATTTAATCTAATGACATTTTCACTGATTATTTGTTTGGTTGAATTCAGTGAGCTCCCTCTGACAGATAAAAATGAGACACTCCCCTCCCTCAAAGTTAATATTTGTGCACTTGATCAACATTTGAACTACAAACTGATCACTTGATATAAAATCTTTGTGTACCTGCTTATTGATAACATGTTCTTCATTTTTATCATCTCAGATTCATAATTTTACTGATGTTTTAGAGACTTGACAAACTGTTGATTTATATGTCAAAGTAAAATGACACAATAAATAAATGAAAATAAAAATTATATTAATGTCATGCTCACTTGATGACATTAAAAAAATCAGATGTTAAATAACTTAAATGCATCAAGCCTGTTTTAGTATTAGAAGTTCATATTCCATATGGGATGGGGCTGCTTATTGACCATTGCAGTTTAGTTGCCGTCCTTACCAGTTAACACATACAACACACTAATATGATACATTTAGTGACATTTCATTGTGTTTGTATATGTATGACTTTATTTTTACTTTCTAACCTAAAAGTGAAATATACTTAAAAAAAGGTTTTGATTTCAAGTGAAACATTTCCTCTGCATATAGGCAAAACAATACTTTAAATAAATGTGTCTTTAGTCGAATCAAAGTACCTGCAATAAAACAGCAGTAACAAGCATGAATGTGTTTTGTTGCTTGTTTTAAAGAGCAGCACAAACATGTTTCATGGACACCAGATAACTTCCTCCATCTTGATGCTGCAGAGCTGCTGATCTGTTGCATGAAGGCGCCCTCTGCTGGTGTAACAGAGCTCTGAGGTTGGGCTGTACAGTTCATCCTCGTTGGTTCCAACCTTCTGCTGTCCAGCTTTAGTGAACTGGTGCAAAACTGAAGTCTTAGTTTCCTGTTTTTTGGCTAAAAGGAGTATGCAGTGAGGCCTTCGACTGTAGTCCAACTACCTCCAGACTCAGCTTTGTGTGTTCAGACATCTGCACACCATGGATGTAACAGGTTACTGCTGTATTTCCAACATCTCAAATCACTCTGGCATCACATCACTCACTTCACACTTCCACATCATTGTCTATAAAGAGTTAGTTCGTTTTTTTTTTTGTAGTGGGGTTGCTGGAAGTCCATGGCACTAATAGAAATGAGTGCCAGTAAAGAAACTTGTGAGCCCTGGGGGGAGATACCCAGGTGCTAGCCAGTACATAGCAGTACATGGTGCCACCGAAAGCCTCCTTGAGTAGTTTTAACCCTGTTACAGGTTTAAACTACTTTAAAAACTTTGTTGACTCAACGATGTTATACAGTAAGATTCTTCATAAGGTTTAACTTTTCCTCAACAAAGCCCCTGTGTCTGGAACTATTTTGTGAAGTAATGAAGGGCTTCATTTCCTTCTGCTGGCAACTTCCCTCATCAGATTACATCAGAGAGCTGCAGCGGGGCCAGGAAGCGCTCACTGGAGCACAAACTGATATAAATCTCTAACTTTGACTTGTTATTTTAAATATGCACATCAGGACTCACCCCCATGCAGCAACAGAGTGCTGTGTTTACAATACCCATTTTACCAATCATGACTTTGACTCACGACAGCAGTTTGAAGGCTTATGAAACTAAAGAGCTCTGATGACAGATCCAGGAGAAGCATTGTTACTAAGTCCTACTCATGACAGCAACTGTGGACATAGGCTCATAGTTCATTCATCTGCACCACCAGGTAACCTGTGATCTGTCCTGCTCCTCATTTTTCCATCCCTTTTTATACCTATACCTATACCTATACCTATACCAAAACATTTCAAAACTTTTCACTCTGGATCCTGGTTTCAAATGTTCGTGGATTCAGGCACTCTGGGCACCGTTCTCCTGTAAATGAAAGATGCAAACGCAATGAAAACTCTCTGTTTTCGTTGTCGTGTAAACGGGGCCTGAGACTCCAGCTGCAAAAGTTCTTCCTCTGTGCACTCCAGTCCCTAAAGATATCCTCTCGTACCCACAGCTAACAGCACGTCATCATTACTGGAGTCAAAATTACTCCCTTTTAATTCAGTTTTTGTGAAGTTAGTGTTCATTGTTTCCTCCCAGTACCTGACCAGCTGATGGTGGAGGGATGCAAAACCTCTTCATCCCAACATACTAAAGTTCTAAACACAGGGGCGTTGTCGAGTAAAAGTTTAACTCTGTAAAGAATCTACCTGTAACGTGAGTAATTTTTAACCTATAAGTGGGTTAATTACGAGGCTTTCGATGGCACCATGTACTGTTTTGTACAGGCTACCTGTATATCTCCCCTCAGGGACAAAGCTGGCAAGGTCCTTTATTGGCAATTATATTTACTAGCCCTATGGACCTCTAGCAACCCCACTTAAAAAAAAGAAAAAGCTAACTAACCCTTTAAGCATGTTCAAAGTCACTTTCTTCTCCATTCTGATGCTCGGTTTGAACTTAAGCAAGTTAGCTTAAACTAAACAAACACACACACTTTGTTCTAAAAGCCACAGCTAAAGGGATTAACACCTTATACAAGTCAAAGGAAGCTTTTTAATGTGTTTTTTAATGTATTTATTTACATGTAGAAACAACGTAGATTAACCAATGAGCCTAGCAGTGCATGTATCTGGACCATAATCCATACAGGCACAGGGAAATCCTGTAACTCCACACGCGAAGGCCCCTGAACAGAGACCCTCTCGCTGTGAGCATTGTGAAACTTCTTGCTTGAATTTACTTAATTTCTGTACAGTCCAGATTAAAAGTTCAAATTCAATATTGTTTCTTTTGTTCCTCCCAATTATTGAGGTCCAGTTTCTAAGGCACACCTCGGGTTCAGCAGGTCACACAGCAGGCGGAGCTGAAGCAGACTCCATTTTAACTCAGCGGAGAGAGAACAACATTAACAGGATCCATTAACCCACCGATGCCTCCTGAAGAGACGTCATCAGGGACATGATGGGGACTGTTTGCTCTCTCACTCTTGCAGTCCTGACTTTGAGGACTGGAAGGTGGACCTTATTTCGATGGTTTTACGTTGTACAGTGGTGACCTCAGTGTAGCGCTGGTTTACTGCAGGGCAGGGTGCTGCTGCAGCTCCATCAGAGAGGTGAGTTTTTTTTTTCAGTCACTTGTGGAGCAAATGTCTGCAGTCTCAAGAGAGAGACGCACATTAAGGTAATAGGGGTGGTAGCAGGCAGAGCTGATCAAGGAAACGTTTGTGGATCCCACAGAAAAACTAAATCACATTATTAACCATCATTAAAGACTCTTTACCAATACTAAATGTGTGTTTGAGTTTTAACTCTTGATACCCTTTGGTGTATCCATATTGTGTTGTTGATGAAGCCCTTGGTGGTGAAATACCTATGAAAAGACAGAAGGGAATAGAACAGCACCCCCTGGTGCCTAACAGTGCAAGAACAGGGCTGGTGTGTCCATCATTTCAGATGGGCATAAAATCTTGTACCTTGTGCATACAATCAAAAAGGGGGAAGTAAATGTAGCCTATGAGACCTCCACCTATATTTTTCTAAGAGAGCAAAACTGTACAAACACAACTTAGCAGTCACTCAAAGTTCAGTCGTTGTTACATGTGAACCTCCCTTAATGTTGTGACCTGGTCATAACAACATTGTCAGGGAATGTTGGTCAGGGCACAAGTGAGAAATGGTTAGATTTTGATGGCGATCAGGACCCAGATGCAGAGCTAGGATTTGTTTCATTCTTAACATTGCATGATGGGGCAGTTTTCCACATTCTTATAACTTGCCCAAAAATGTTGGACACGCGTTTGTGGATGTTTGTGCTCTCCGAGGACTTCTCCTTTCTGATAAGCTCCGTGGCAAACAAAAGTTCGTGACTCTTTCATATTTTGTTCATTGTGATAATCTTCACGAACAAAAACAATTTTCACAATTTCTTAAGCTTAAACTACCCAGCGAGAGTAAAAAGCTTTTATCAAACTATAATGGGACTAGAACGTGGCAGTTCAGCTTAGAATCAGCTACCACATATCCAACGTTTAACGTAACGTTATCGCCTCTTGTTTGAGCATTTCCCCCTTATTGAATGACCCGGCAGTGAGGGGGCCTAATATGGACCCCTGGCTCAGGGGCCACAGCAGGCCCTCCACAGCTTCTCATCAGGCCCCCTTTATGTTATTTATTCTTGTATTTAACATGGTCATGCAGTTACATTGGTGCTGAATTCAAAAATGTTGTTGTGGCTTTAAAGGCATCTTCTTGTTGTCTTGTCCTTACAAGTATTTACACAGCCCCCAGACAACAGCCATTGAAAGTTTGATCTGTATTACAGATGTCCACCGATCAACCAGCTTCTGCTAATATTCAACCAGGAGGGAGAGTATTTAAGAGTCGCTGGAAACGGGACAGCCCCACAATAAAGTAGCAAAGATTTCTCAGTTGGCCTCATTTCACCTTTTTTAATGGCTACAATATCTTCAACTTGGAGAAAAACATCAAACCAAAACCAAAATTTTAATATTATTTGATTTTTCTTTTTATCAGGCCCCTGTTGCATATGTTAAGAAAAAACTGGCACTTGTACAGATGTTGTTGATGATCGATGTATGACAGACAGAAATCATGACCAGTGCATACCAAGATTCTTAAGGGCCCTGGGACTATGAATTAAGTTTTTACTAATTTCAATAAAATATCAATATTCAATGTGTTGAGCATACTTAAAAAAAATTGAGAGAGAAAAAACATCTTTAAGTATCAGAAAGTCTTGTTCTGAAACAGCTTATTTTACAGTACTGATGACTTTCAGGGCTGTCTGGGTGCAGTGTTAATTTTGACAGCACTTTTTAATTTAGTTTTAGTTTTTTGCCTAAACTATCTTTTAGTTTTGGTCATAATTTAGTCATCTAAATTGTTTTAATTTTACTCTAGTACTAGTTGATGAAATTTCACATCATTTTAGTTGACGAAATCTTCTGTAAATGTAGTCGACTAAAATATTAAGTGTTAAGTGTAAGGCATTTTTTTTTAATGTTTCCTTGGATTTCTGAAGTCATGTGATTAGATATATTCCTAACTTGTCCCAAGTTTTTGTCAATGTACACTTGTTTTTTTTTTTTTTCAAGTTATAGTCTAGTTTTTGTTTTCGGAAAAAAGGTTGTTGACGAAAACTATGACGAAAATGATTAGTCGACAAAATTAACACTGTCTGGGTGTGGTCCATATGGCTTTACATCCAGTTCTGAGCACCTTTCAAAACTTCACTTAAAAAGTTTATTGTTAAACAAATAAAATAAAAAATTCTGAAAGATTAAAATGATGTTTTGTTTGCAGTTTGTGCATTGTGATTTTTTCATGGTTCACTTTTGTTTGCTCAATTATTAAACAGTTGCCTGCTTCATGAAAAGTGTTGTTTGAAAATACTGACACAAATCTAATTCCATATGTGTGACTGGGGTTTTTATTGTACATGTGCATAAAGAGCGTCTCTCTGCACTTAATGGGCTCTAATTCCATAGACCATGCGCAGGCGGGGCACACCTGCCCTGCGCTGCGCCTGCGCCACGCCAACAGAGTGTGTCCAGGGCATTGTGCAAGTTTCGTGCACGGCGCAGTCTGGTGCAGGGAGGCGCACCCACGCCTCCGTCTCTCCCAGCAGCGCAAGTAGCAGAGAGGGAGGAGAGAAGGCGTGAGTGGGTTGAACACAGCCCAGTGTAATCTTCACCAATCAAATGAACGTCTCTCCTCGCCTTTAAATGCGCTGAGGGCGAGGCGCAGTGACAATTTCACCTCGGTGGCGAAGAAGGTCAGAGCCGCTGTGACTTTTGCAGCAACTGGGAGAGCGCAGGGGCCACCGGGCTGCGCATCGGAGGCCACGATGCACGTCACTGTGTAGACCACCTCGCGGGACAGATGTAATCTGTTCCTGTGTCATAAATAGGAGTACAAAATTAAGTGATAATTACATTTAAAAACAGCAGCAGGCTAATCCATTCATCATGCTTGTGATCCACCTGCATTCCTGGTCTGTCATCGCTAAATAGCAGAACCTTTGGTGAAAATATATCTCCTCCTCATCCTCCTTGCAATAATGTACTCCATCTTTTTAGATCACGTTAAGAATAAAGATTAAAACAGAAAAATATGGGCAATCACAGGTAAGTCCTTAAGACAATGAGTGATTACATTTATTCAGCGTGCGTCTCTCTCTTTTTTCTTTTCTTTTGAATTTCATGAGATGACAGAAGCCGGATACTCCGTATCAGATGATGTGGCTGTTTGTGGTTGGCTTGAGAGATGCGAACTCGTTAGTTATGACAAACGTCTCTGATCTGACATCAGATGTGACAGGACAATTAATATAGATACAAATGTATGTGTTGGTTCAGACGGTTACATTAAATAGTGGTTGTTGTGATTGTTTATTGCATTGAAATGTGCCTGACACTCTGGATACCTGCCTGTGAGGTTTTGGTGACGTGTGCGCACTGTGCGTCTGTCAGCCAAATTACCACTGCCCTGGGTGCACCTCGCCTGCGTCAAGAATAGACTAGGTTGGAGCTGGCGGGCATGAAATTGTCACTGCGCCAAGCTGAATCTTTCGACACCTCCCCCTGGTGCGCCGTCACACCCATCTCAGCGCAGCCGGTCTACCAAACTGCCAAACTGGCTGCGTACGGCGGTGAGCCGGACAAAAACTACCACTGCGCGGGGTGCGCCAGGAAATTAGAGCCCAATGTCTTCTTACGGAATCATCGCTCTTCATGTGTCCCAATAATCCACCAGGCTGAATTTTGTTCATGACTTGAAGATCGTCTCGGCTGCCTCTCAAACTTCACACCTGCCAACACAGGGTCCAATTTGGAGAGGGACGGTACCACGATCAAAACACCTGCTCTGAAATCAGCCAGTTTTGCTTCTGCTTGTTTTAGAAATACAAGCCCCGTTTCCATTGAAGTTGGGATGTTGTGTAAAATGTAAATTAAAACAGAATACAATGATTTGCAAAGCCTTTCTGACCAATGTTTAATTGAAGCAGATCACAGCAGACTTTTCCACTTTGCACCAGTCCATATCAGATGAGCTCAAGCCCAGAGAAGCAGGCTGCGTTTCTTGGTGTTACTGATATCTTGGTTCCACTTTGCACGGTAGAGTTTTAGTTTACGCTTGTAGATGTAGAAATGAACTGTATTAACCTATAGTGATTTTCCGAAGTGTTCCTGAGCTCATGTGTTGGTTTTTGATGCAGCGCCATCTGAGAGATCGAAGGTCACCAGCATTCAGTGTTGGTTTTCAGCCTTGCCAGTTATGTGCAGAGATTTCTCTGGATTTTCTGAATCTTTTGATGATATTATGGACTGCAGATGATAAAATCCCTGAATTCCTTGCAACTGTACATTGAGAAACGTTCTTATGCTAAAGGTGCGTTCACACCGAACACGACTTGGGCGACCGAGATCGCATCGCCCACCCAAGTAGTGTCACGTGTCCATAAAATAACTTATTTTGTCACCAACACGTTGCTCAGTGACATCACACCCGCTCGAATTTCACCACATATACAGTATATCATATATTTGTATGTATTAGCTGTGTTACGACCCGGCTCGTCAAGGGGAAAGGGAAGCAACATAAAACAAGATTGTCAGTGGTATAAGAGGTTATTTATTACAAGAAGTGAGACTGAAAAATAATGAAGCAAGTCAAGACAACAGAAAAGGGCCGGAGAGTGCTGTTCAAATCAACAACCAAGGATAACCAAAGTGGTTTTATCTAAAACTGAAGTTTCAGCTGCTTCTTACAAAACAAAGAAAATAAACCCTGCTTCCCATGTCTAACCAAACCAAAATTACAAACGAACAGCCCCCTTAACCTAGTGTGAATAACAAAGCAACTTTCTAAGTGTGAATGTGCAATTCTCGAGTCTAGTCCTGGCCCAATGGCAGCTAGTGCCTCACAGATACAGAGCACAATTGGAGACACGGCCTCACAGCCATTGACAGCAGAGAATGAATGATCAACCGAACGAAGGCAGTCCAGCTCTTTATACTGCGCACATCTCCCCGATTGGCCAGGGCTCCTGCTTTTCACCAATCAGCTGTTTTCTCTCACCTGGGCACACCTATAGGGGATAAACCAATCACTCAGCTGCACTCACACATTCTTACATCACACTCACAATTGGTCAGTTTACACACACAGGGGCAGGATGTGGCCGCAGCCATAACAAGCTGACATTATTCCAACTGTATCCTTTTCACTCATCAACCAACCGTAAAACACTGCAGCTGATGCAGATGAGGAAGGACAGGACTGCAGAGAACCGTTACTTCTGTTGAATAAGGCAGATGTTCCCACATGGACACGGATTGTCACTCTGTGGACCGGAACAAAAACAGTTGTTGTGGGTGTTGTCACACACTCACTGATTGGCTGTTGCGGCACAGCCACACGCAATGTCGCCTGAAAAGCTCAAATTTTTCAACTATGGGGACTGAGCGACATGACCTGCGAGCGTACAAAGTGACTCGGCAGTGCGGCCAAGTCACCCAGATCGCTTCCCTCGCATTGAGGCTGGACATTGACGTTGTATGGAGTGGTTGCCCAAGTCGCATTTGTTATGAACGCGCCATAATGGTCTAGTTGCTCACACAGCTGTTCACGGAGTGGTGAAATCACCCCGTCTTTGTTTGTGACTGACTGAGCCTTTCAGGGTGCTCCATTAAAACCCAATCATCAGACTTAACTGTTTCCAGTTAACCTGCTCACCTGTGGAATGTCCCAAACAGGTGTTTTATGAGGATTTTCTTCCTGTTGTTGTCCCAGCTTTTTTGGAAGTGCTGCAGACATCAAATCCAAAATGAGTGAATATTTACAAAACAACAGTGAAGTTTATCAGTTTGAACACTGATTATCTGTCTTTGTAGAGTATTCAGCTGAATACAGGACAAAAGGGGTTTGCAAATCATTGTATTTGGTTTTTATTTTTATTTTACACAATGTCTCAACTTCATTGGAATTGGAATTTTTACATAAACAATCAGCTGTGAATGGTTGATCGAATGACATCTTCAATTGTCGTCACAGACAGACATCACCTCACATGACGCTTCAATGAGGGGCCGTCTCTTCTCTCTTAAAAACATGTCCTCTGTCCTCTCCTCCTCCTCAGCTCCTTTCATCTCTGGTGGCAGGGACTAGGATGCAAGGATGGGATGTGAGTGAAGGATGCATAGATGCAGTTTAAGGAAGTCCAAGCTGTTGCCGGCACAAAGCCACAATAACACTGCGTGAACTACATGCACCATGGATCTTTCCTACAGTCTGTGAGAATACTGATCATATTAAAATGAAGTCTTTGACCTTGAAGAGCAGCAGAGTGCTGTGGAGACACCTGCTGTTGATGTGGCTTTATTATGAAGGCAGGTTTATCTCTAAGGTAATTAGCTCCTTTTAACCTTCTCAGTAATTTCGTGCCAGCTGTGAGTGATCCTCGGCAGGAGCTAAACAGAGCATGTGGATGAGGAGGCTGCAGCAGAATGCAGCACAGGAGGAGTGTCAGGGCTCCAGTGTGGTTTCTTAGCAACAGTACACAGCAGGACATCAGTCCCTCCATGCCTTTACTACAGAAATAAAAGAACTTATGGAGCAAATGAACAAAGTTTGTGAGCCCTTGAGTTACCTTGTAATCAATTATTCTGCCTTTGATGATGGCACTGTGGATTTGATAATAAATGTTTTGTTTCTGATCAGGCACGTGTCGTTAACCTGCAGCGACCAGAGAGCTGTAATGGGGCTTTTCAGCTTGTACGAGTTCACTCACACTGCACAATGACCAAGTTCATAAAACATGATGAATCTTTTATTGTTACATTTCTGTTATCTCTGACTATTATTGATTTTTGAGAAACTAATTAATAATTAACTAATTAATAATTAACCAACACTGTAAAGACACTGTTGTAGATTTTACAGTAACAAATTGGCATGTTGTTGCCAGTACAGTAGCATTACTCTATTTTAATTCACAGCATTATTACTGTATTTTCTTAGATAGTTTTACTACTATATTTTTATACAAGGTATCATTACTGTGTTTCACTTCACAGCATAATTACTTTATCATCAAAAACAGCATCCTTGCTGTTTTAACATTTACAGCTCATTACCATATTTATTGTACAACTTTTCAGTGCATTTTAAATTAAAGACAAGTTGCTGTACTTTAATTTATATTACTATTTCTTTAACTATTTTACTGATCACTTGTAAGCAGGATATCCTTTTGTAAAGAAAAAAAAAACGGTTACTGAAAGAAATCTTGTCTGCTTTTGGCCAGTTTTCCTGGGCAAAATTGAATTTTCTCTTGATGCATTATCCTTTTCAGTAATAAACTGTATAGATATTTTACAGAAGGAAACTAGATTTTATGGTAAAATGCTTTTAATTTTACAGAAATCAGTATGTTTTCCAACAACACATTGCCTTTAACAGTAATTTACTGTGTAGATTTTTTACAGTAGGTAGCTGTAGATATTTTAGTAAAATACTGTTAGGTTTACTAAAATAAGTTACAGTACAGCTTCTTCAGTGTTTGAGGTTATACTTGACCTTATTTCTGATGATGATCTCAATGAGGAAAAGGTCATTGTTGAAGGTCAGTGGAAGTAAACAACGGCTTAAAATGAGAGTGAAGTTGTCAGGATGAAGCAGCATGGCTGTTGACAGGCAGGTCTAAGAAACTGTTGATCTACTGGGATTTTCACACACAACCATCTCTAGAGTTTACAAAGAATGATCTGAAAAAGGGAAAATATCCAGTTAGAAGCAGTTCTTGAAAATGCTTTGTAGTTACATTTATCTTTCATTTGCGATAAATGCACTTTTAAATTCTAAATAACAGAGTGTTCGAGGAATAACTACTACCAATATTGACAAATTCATCGTTAAAACAACAAATACAACACTTAAATTTATTATTGATTTGAAAAAAAAATTAATAATAGTCCATAGAAACAAAACTGTAAAAAAAACAACAACTAAAGACTGATCGTGTTTTATGCATTTGGTCTGTGTGCAGGGTCTGATAGTAAAGTAAATAAATAACTAAAAAACACTTTGAAATCCTTTATGGTAGATTCCTTCATTTTAGTCTTCATGCTTTGTATACATATATAAATACATATGCATGCATAATAAACTGATTTGAGGATTCAAGGAATAACTTCCACAAATATTCCCAAATTCATTGTTTAAAAAACAAAATGATTTTAAGATTGTTATTGGTTTTTCAAAAATCAATAGTTGTCAGAATTAACAGAGAACAGATTTGTCGTGTTTTATGCATTTATTTGTTCTTTGTGACCAAATACTCCACTGAAGTCCTTAATGGCAGATTTCTGCATTTTATTCCTCATGTTTTCATCCATTTTTAAATATATATCTGAAACTGACTTGGGGACTGCATTGAGTGAGCGTGGGACTGATCTTTAGGGGCACTGATTTCTATATCCATCAATACTCTAAAAAAGCAACTAAACATAAAAAAGCACAGAATGAATCTACAGGACAGGCTGCTCCAAGTTGTTTTTTTTTAGGTCAAACTAAAGTCCCGACATCAGCCACATGAGTATAAGAAAGACCTGAAACTGTGTTGAACATTTTTTAATTCCTTGTCCTCTCTGTATAAATGAATCATAAATTAAGCGGTCGTCCAAATTTGTGGCCATCCAACAGTCAGCATGTTGTCTCCCTGGTTCACCTTAGAGCAGAGCAGCAGCCTGATGAGATACTGAGACCGAAGAAAGTCTTCAATATCAGAATGAATCACTGAGATCAGAGGACTGCTCTGCTGTTATTGTGCTGTGACTAAAGAGCAGATGGTGATGAATAAAATCAGATTTACTCACTTATTTGTCCTCAGCATGGTGACCATGTTTCTGGCTGGTTTCAGGACGATTTTCTGCCAGAGAATGAACTGAAGTATTAATCAGCAGAACTCAGCAGTCTTCATTAGCCGGTCCCGACCAAACAGTGTTTGGAAGTTGGTTTGGTAGCTTGAGAAGTGTCAGCTGTCTTTCTGGGCACTGCCGTAGTGCCCTGAGCAAGGCCTTGAACCACAAAACTGCTCGGTGGCACTTTTTCAGGAGCAGTAAGCCATCTCTGATGTCTCTCTCCATTAGTGCTTCATCTTAGGACCTGTTTGAGTACATTTATTTTAGCCTGTGTTTGTGAAGCATGTCTCAACTAACCTGACACACCAGATGGAGCGTTCAATACATTTCACCTTGTAGAAAGTGTTTGGGGAGGCAGAACCTTTCAAAAGCATATCTGGCAGGTGATAGATGATCATTCTGTCACATTCACTATGGGTCAGTCAGATAATGTGGCAGGCGGACGCTACAGCCATGGTATAAAGGACACAACGTGAGCCACTTCGTAAAGCAAACTCTCGAATAAACATGTCTGAGAGTGGAGCGAAAACATCCTTACTATAGTTCAGAAGTTTGCAGCACTGTTGTTTGTTCTTCATTTAATAAAGAAATGCGGTCAAGACGTGATAAAAGTGCTACTGAGGCTGTTAGCATCCATGCTAATGCTGCGTTCCAGTTGTATTGGGAAGTTTCTGAGTTCCGAGTGAGAAATTTCATCTGGAACGCCCCCTGAGGTCAGAATTCCCTACTGGGAAGTCGGGGGATCCTCACCACCCCCGAGCTGACAAAAGATGGCTGCCCCCAGTTATTAAGCTCCTGTAATATTCCATTTATTAGCACTTCTGACGAGTGTTTGTCGCACTAAATCAGCCAAATACATGATATTGCTCAATGTTTATTTATAGAAATGCTGCTATAGTGTTATTTACATTCTGCATGTGGTATGTGCAAACTACAAAGCAGGGCGTGCTAACAACAGCTAACAATAGCCTGGTTGATTGGCAAGAAATTTTTCAAACTTGTAACTGGAACTAGCCTTGCAGAGCAGACGGATCTGCCTGATTCATTGTCTGAAAGCCTGCATGTCCGTTTTGCCAACTTCCATTGTCCAACGACTTCACTCAGCTAAATGCTTAATGGCCCAATCAGGGAAGAGAGGTGGGAGCTGCGGACGTGGAAGTGACTGCATGTTTGAAAACAACAGCGGCTTCTGAAGCGGTCTCCATGGATGCGGAAATATCTGCGGTTTTAATCAAAAATGGACTCAATTTACTATTTGAAAGAAGAGAAAAGAACGTCACTTACAGCTTTTCTTACAGAAAGTCATGTTTTTGCTCTTCTCCCGACCGGGGATCACTGATGGGAAACTGGGAGGGAACGCAGAAATCCTCCATGGACATGCTGGTGAGTCTTTGGTCGTCATGGTTACTCAGTGATACCTGCTGAAATATGCTCTCCTCAGAAGTTTACTGAAAGAACTTGGTGGGGATTGTTGTTAAAGAGGTTCATGTCACATGTAAGTGGTAAATGATACATCTGTGTTGTATAATTTAAAGTTAGACGATAGTCTAAGGACTGAAACATAGATTAAGCTAACAGCTAACAATCGGGTTGAGCTGCTACATCATACTGTGGCTTGATATGATTGGTCTGTGATGAGTGTGACTGGCAGAACTATCGTCCAATCACCAGCTGCAGTTGTTTTTGAAGGTTCTGCCTCTGGAAACATTTTCGAACGGCACTTTCCCAGATGGACTAGTGAAATATTTCCGTGTCGGATTTATGCAACTGCCCGTCTGACGTGTCAGGTTAAACTGGAACGCTGGTAACTCGGATACGATGTCATTCCCACTCCCCTCTTCCCAACTGCAATCTCTGCACAAGCAGTCACTTCTTCCTGTCGTCCTGCTCCTAGCTCCCATCTCTTCATGCTTAAAGGACTCAGATTGGACCGTGCCGCTTTGGGCCACTCACAATCACTGTAGGCTAGAGTTTGTGAAGATGGATCAGCCTGGTTACAGAGATTGAATCAGGCTGATCCAGCTGCACTGCAAGGTCATGTCTCAACAAGATCTAAAGAATTGAATTTCCCCATGAGGGAATAATACAGTATTTCTCCTTGTTGTTACTGGTATAGATATTATTAATGCAGTGTTTCTCAAATAGTGGAGCACAAACCCAAAGGGTGGAAAATAATCAGTTGAATCAGAATTTGAGTTTTGTGAGGAAAAAAATCTGTGATTTTGTTATGAGGCCATATCGCCCAGCAATACATTTTATTGATATCTATCGGTGTTAATTTTGACAGCACCTTCTAATTTAGTTTTAGACATAGTCTTGTGCCTGAAATATTTTTTATGTTTCCTTGAATTTCTGAAGTCACATTTTACACTTGGATAAAATTAAACATAACCCTTTATTGAATGCTAGTAAAGTTTAACTGTATAAATTAACAGAAACAAATTTGACTTTTGTGTGACCTGCTTACCAGGACTTCTGTAAATGCAAATTGCCTACAAATTTGTAAAATAGTTTACACGTATTTATCTTTTGTGTGAAATGCAGTCACCTTTATTTAGGCTACCTGGCAGAGCATCTCAGTTACAATACCAGAACTGACAACAAACAGTGAACCTGCTCTACATGAATATATCAATTCATAAAGAGAGTAGCTCTGATTGGATCGCTCCACAACTTATCCCACCACCACCAAGCTAAGGCAGCTGTGATTGGATGTCCCTCTTAACTCATCCAACCTTTCCACACAACCAAAGCAGCTGTGATTGGATATATTCCTAACTTGTCCCTACTCTCTACATGACCAAATTAGGTCTGATTGGATTAAGTCTCTGTCAAACATTTTAGTCAAGTTTTCATCTGTTGATGAAAATGTCAGTTAATTTAGTTTTAGTTTTTGTCCATGTGCATTTGTTTTTATTAGTTACTGTCTAGTTTTCATCAGGGGAAAAAAGGTTTACGAAATTTGTTGCAAAAACAATTAGTCAACAAAATTAACACTGATTTCTATGTTTGCACACTAATACTTAATGAATTAATTAGAAATCATGTGTGTGGACGTGTGAAACTTTGCCCTTTAACATTGTGTGGGCCAGGATAAGATCACGTTGAAGCCAAACTGAGAGCCACTGTATTAAAGGGATAAAGAGCTTATACCCAGACAATTAGTGTGAAACACTGAGGGGCACAAGTCCTCTTTAACACAAAAATAAACTCAACTAGATGCAGATTCAACCTTTTCCACAAAAGGCTCAAATCAGTTTGCTTCAGCTTAAATAAAATAAAATTCTCAATCAGCCTCAGCATTTTTATTTTTATTTTTGTGTAATTAAAAACAAACATGATTTTTTTTATGGAACATCTTGACTAAAAAAGAGAAACTGCATAAATGTGGAGCTCTCTGCATGATGATGAAGCCAGCTCACATGAAGATACATTTTTGGCTCCATCCTGACCCTTTTAGTGACCTGTTCCTCTAAGAGTTTGACTTTATGAAACAAGAATTAACTGAACAGCTGTGTGTAGGTGGTCAGTGAAGTACAGGCTGAAGCATTAGAAAGGCTGAAAGATAAATCTGTTCAAATTCACCAAAACTCTCTTCATACAACATCCTGATTTTTCTTCCTGTCTGCCACATGAGGGCAGCAACTGTTTAAACATCTGTCTCTGCAGCTGAATTACAGCTCTGTCAAAGTTAATATTATGGGATTAAATCAAAATGATATAGAAGATCATAACGATCAGGTATGACAAAAACGTTACAGATTATGCCTCCATAAAATATATCTTTACAACCACATAGATGAGAACAAATGAGGACCCTTGAAAACAAGATGCCACCTCTCAAAGAGCTAACCTTGAATACATTTTTGGTTTATATTTTTTTATATATATTTGTATTTGTCAGCAGAGACAAAAATAATGACAGATCTATGATCTGGGCGTCCAGAAGTTTGTTGTTATCATAAATTCTTACTTTTAGTCCCTTTGTCTCTTCCTGGATGGACACATCTCTGGCTGTTTGTTTGTGTGTATATATGTACAAAAGGAGGAGTATGGCTTCAGCCTGCTCTGTTGTAAAGTGCCTTAAAGGAGCACTCCAACATTTTTGTTGTTTTCGTGTCTTGCCTCACTCCCGAGTCCATGACAAGTGTTGACCTACTTCTGTGGTTGTTTTCGGGAGAGATGCGACGTTCGCGAACGAGTCGGGTCTTTTGAACAGCTCTTTTAAGTGAACAATGAGAACTGGTTCACAGTGTGATTGACCTGTTCGTTTCTTAAATTTGCAGGAAATTAACATTTAAGAAAACTGTGAATCTGTCAAAACAAAGCCTCTGTTTAGGAGTAGATGAAGATAATATGAAGATAGTGGACGATGACGTAACATTAAGGGGTAAAAAACAAGTCACAACAAGCACACAGGATCGTTTAGGGTTGCTGAAGAGTTTATTTGATGACTGTAGGCAGAGGCAGGCTAACACTTCCCATTGACTCTCAGTGTTTGAGCTAAGCTATCTAGCCGTGGGCGAGCTTTGTCCGTCTCTTTCTTGTTACTGCACGCACAATCAAAAGAATGGTGTCTATCTGCTTGTCATGGACTCGGGAGTGAGGCAAGACACAAAAACAACAAAAATGTTGGTGTTCCATTAAGATAACGCCTGTATAATAAAAATTAATTGATTGATTGTAATATAATGAGGGATATAGAATTTAAAAGAACTTACGTAAGCTAAAAAATCCACAAAAATGTCCCCTTTGGAAAGTTTTTTTAATATTCTTAACTAGCAGAAAAACTACAAATCCAAACCAATGTAATTAAGACTTTAATAATCCCCAAAGAAAATGTCTCTTTGTTCTTATATTGAACATACAAGCACCTAAAATGTTCAAATGGACTCTTGGATAGTTCGACTTGGCATCTAAAATGTTGAAATACTGAAGATAATTAAATTCTTGGTAGTAATGATCAGAATTGAAGTGGATTAAAAGATTTATGGAAATAAAGGTTGAAAAAATACGAATGTTAGATTTTTAAGGTATTTTAGAAGAGGGCAAAACGTAACAGACGTGCTTTATAGAATTTTCTCTTGTACAAAAGTACGATGAATGTGCTAAAGAATAAATCTGAACAGGCCTTTAATGTGATGTCAGCTCTGTTCGTCTTAATATGGCTGTGGTTGCACACAGCGCCCCTGAGTGGCAGCTTCAGTGAACTGCTGCTCATTATAATCATGAACATTACACAGAGCTCAATGTCACAAAACCAGCAGTTAAATCCGTATAAAAAGTAGGTTGCCTTTATTAGAAGCTGGGAAACCAAAACATTATCAACATCATTGTCGTTAATACTTGTCTTTGTGTAAGACCACAACATGGCCGTGACCAGCATCATTTTCATTCCATCATCATCATCATCATCATCATCATCATCATCATCACTTCGCACTTTTTCCACAACATGCAAAAAGGTTCAAGAGTTCAGCGTTCCTTTATCCCTCTACTGACAAAAATCTTTTCCTCTCAGTCTGCTGACAGAATCACAACTCGGCTTACATTTACATCGGCAGAAAAAGTGAGGGGATAGAAAACATGAAAACATCAGAAAGAGGACAACAGAAGAAAGAGGAGGAAGGATGAGATTCAGCATGCTGTGACGCCTGTGGGACGAGGGAGAGGACCCTTATACTGAGAGCTACAGGACAGTGTTTTACTGCATTCAGTGTTACTGAAGGAAAGACTATTATGGTCTGTATGAGAGACTGTTAAGGCCTGGCAAGAGAGAAAGATGAGAGGGGGAAGGTTTCTGTTTTATTTCGCACCCAAAAAGTCAGATTGACAAAAGACGGTAAAAATTTAAGGAAAAGCATGTTGAGAAAAAAAGTTATTTAAAGGTTGAAATATTCATCCATTATCTTTATCTATCCCAGCTGACATTGGGTGAGGGGCAGGGTACACCTTGGACCAGTCGTCAGCCAATTACAAGGCCACATAGAGAGACAGACATCCATTCACTCTCACACTCATACCTAAGGGCAATTTGGAGTCACCAACCTAATGAGCATGTTTTTGGTCTGTGGGAGGAAGCCGCAAAGCTGGAGAGAACCCACACACGCACGTGAAGAACACGCAGACTTCACACAGAACAGCCGTGACCAACACAGGGATCGCACCAGCAACCTTCTCGCTGTGAGGCATGTGCACTACCTGCTGCGCCACCGTGCCACAAAGATTGAAGACCATCCATCCATCTTTTCTTTTCAATTTAGGCAAAAAATAAAAAATAAAAAAAAGTGGACATTTTAAGAGTCAGGTTGAAATGGACTGAAGAATATTGAAAAAAAAATCTCAAAAAGTGAAGAAAAAGGTAGAAAATTTAAGAAAAAAAGCAGAAATATGCTGAAAAAACTTAAGAATACAGGATTGTTGCGGTGCTTTAATTGAAAAATAAAAATTTAAATGAAAGAAAAAAAGAGGAAATTAAGCATGAGAAAATGCCTAAATTTAAAACGCCTGCAATTTTTAGAAGAAAGTCAACAAGTTGAAACAAAAAAAATCCAGATATGATCGTAGAAGAAGTATAAATTCATGGGTAAAATCAAATTATTAGAAAAACAGTAAAAATTTTCAGACTGAAGCTGAAATAGCTAATTTAAAAAAAAGTATTAAAATGCTGAAAAAGGTATGGAATTTCACAGATGATGCTAAAACAGGCTCACAACTTTAAGGATTAAGTGGAAATGTTTTTATATTTAATCTGTAAGATATACACTGAAAAAGGTCTATAAATTTTGTGAATAAAGTTAAAATAAAGAGAAACAATGGCTGACATTTTAGCTCAAATACAATTTTGAAAACTATCAAAATATCGAGACAAATTTAAAAATTTGAGCAAAAAGTCAGAATTGGCTTCAAGAAATATGTGGATTTAAAAAAATACATGTACTATAAAGAATGAATATTAAATCAGCCAAAGATTTCCTGAATAAAGTGAAAAAAAATTTGAGGATAAAAGTTCAAATGTTCAGTAAAAACGATCTATAAATCTTGATTATATTCAACATCTAAACTGTTATCCCTCACAGGACTGCTGGGGTTGGAGCCCGTCCAGGCTGACGTTAGGGTGTGGGTGGGGTGCACCCTGAACTGGTTGCCAATCACAGGGCCAAAATGGAGAGACAGATGACCATTCACATACACTCTCACACCTAAGGGCAATTAAGGGTAACCAATGAACCTAATGACATGTTTTCAGTCTGTGGGAAGAAACCAGAGTAACTGGGAAAACCCCGGCATGCACAGGGAGAACATGCAAACTCCACACAGTAAGGCCCTGACTGCCACGGGGAGTCGGACCAGCAACCCTCTTGTGTGAGACACAGGCAATAACATACACTGCCAGTATGATGACTTAGTTTTTTTTCATGCATTAGGATTAGGGAAATGTTAAAAAGTTGAACTGGAACTTTAATTTTAGGATGTCGAATAATTTTGAGAATTTAACTTAACCTTTAAAGTTCAAAAATATCTTTTAACTTTTTCTACCTCTCGTTTTTGCTGCTGTTTGTTAACAGGATAATTCAAAAAGTTAACAACTTGATTTGATGACATTCTTAGCAAAGGACAGAATTGGACCGACTAGATTTTGGGAGGGATCCAGATCCAGATCCAGATCCAGATCCAGATCCAGGAATTTTTCTAAAAATCTGTCAGCCGTGCCAGATGAGGCAGTTTTCAATTTTAATTTCCTGATAACTCAGTAAGTTCCCTGAGGATTTGGATTACAGTTTTAGGGAACATTGACTATGGCTCATGGGACAAGTGATTAGATGTTGGAGATAATCCAGATTTGGTTGTGTAAACCGAAACTTTTCAAAGAACAGGCAAACATTGTTAGACTAGGCAGTTGTCCTCATTTTTGTGAATAACTCCACTCAGAAAGTTCTGTACGGATTTTAATGACATTTTCAGGGAATGCTGGTCATGGCACAAGGGAGACGTTACCAGATTTGGATGATCTGAATCGAGATGTGGATGCAGGAAACGTTTCGAGATATGTCAACAGTACAAAATACAGCAGTTTTCCACATTTTTGACTAAAACTGGCCCAACGATGTTGGAAATGCCCTGGCGGAGGTTTTCTGTTCTTGGAGCACTTCTAGTTTTTACTACGAAATGTCATCATAATGAACAATTTTCTCAACATTTGTCCTTTTTTATCTCCAAATGCATGTCGAGACTTCCTCCCCCCTCTCGTTGTTTCTGTCTCTTGCCAGGCACTTCTTCTCCTCTGTTTATCTTTCTACAATGTTTATGTCCAATCGCCTTGAGTGCCAATTCAGGACCTGAAGGTAAAAAACACACTAACCTGCAGGTGAGGACATTTGTTAAAAACTGACTGTGCTTCTGAACCACATAAAGGTTCAAGTGAGTCCTGTTCTCATCCAGGAGGGTTTGGGATGAATCAGAGAACCTCCTGACTGACAAAATGTAATAAATTTATGTTCCCAAGATCACAGTATCAGCCTTTTACTTCATTTTATTCTTTTATTCACAGACATCAAAAAAGGACAATCTTACAAGTGCTGCACTTCATCTCTGATTCACTAGTGTGGAGATCGTTTATGGCTTTGGATGCCCTGCTGATCGTACAAATTGTTAATTTGTGTTGAGCCCACTTTGCCACTTCGAGCAAAAGCCTAAAACATGAGGACAGGATACATTCTCAGGCCCCTGAAGACGTCTTCAAGACCACCAACTGAACTGAAATCAATGAAAATTAAGGCATTAAAAAGACAAATGAATGTTTACTGAGCTGCCTGCTTGGTTTCTTTAATCATTTCTGAGCGTTAGTGCTTCATATTTCCAAATTTGAAAGTAAGTGTGTTACAAAAAAGCTCCAAGAAACAGATGAGGGTTTACTAACAGGTAAGCTAGAGGAGTGACAGAGAGGGAGTGGATGAAACAACAGGAGGAGGTAAAGGAGGGAAGGCTGGATCAAACCAACGAGCAGAACAGATTGGATAGGGTCGACTTTTTTTTCTTTAAAATCAAGATACATTTTATTTCTTTTCTTAAAAAACAAACATTACAAAAAAATCTGAATAGAGAATTAAACAATGAACCAACAGGAGAAAAAACAACATTCATTTTCTTAACTCTCGACAGAAAAAAGAAACATCTCTTCTTGCATTTCTTCAAAACAAAAAAAAACAAAATAAAAGGTTTTTGGGGTGCCTGGCACAAGGGGTTGAATGTTAAGAAGCAGCCATGCAGGAAGGCGGGGGTCTCGTATGTTTGAAAAAATGTGGTTTACTAAGCCGGGCGCATCAGAAACCGTACGACAACAGAAACCGTTTCACAAAAACAAACAAAAAAAAAAAACGCCCTCTTACAGGATGTACCCCTTCATGAAGCATTTACATTTTCATGAGCAGTGTTGGGTGGCTTTACTTTTTAGAGTAGCTTGTTATGTTACGATTAAAGCTGCTAAAAAGTATTTTGTGATGCTGCGTTACACAAGAGAAGTAAAATGTTAGAGTACTTTGCATTACCACAAATGAAATGTCGTTCTACGTCAAGCAAACGGCACGAGCCGCCTCTCAATGAGTAAAGTCTACCGTCATGCTTCAGCCAAGTTTACTGCCCAAATTCTGTAACTGTGCTGCCTGTTAACAGGAAAACAGATGTGGTAAAACTTTAACAGCTTTTTAATATGCTCGCAGTCTGACTGAGCACAGCTGTTTCAATAAAAACAATAGATACTCCTCAAACATCTTGCCTCGACAATGTTGAAAGGACGCTGTGTGCACTTCAGCACAAAAAATACACATAAAAATCAAAGTTTTATGTATGTTTCACTCAATAAAAGCACAGGACTGTGTGAAGAACACTGTGGCTTTAGGTAACCTGTGGGTGAACCAGTATGGTCGCCCGTCTGATCTAAAATCCAAAGGAGATATATCATATTTAATGTCTTTTTGCTGTCTTGAAATGCTCTTAATGCTGCAAGTGTTTGTTTTTTTTTTACTCAACACACAATGCACTTAAGTATTGTGCATAAAAATGCTAATGTTTTTGACGAACAGTGAACTAAAGCTCCTATTTTCAACCTATTATGGAACCTTAGTGTAGTTCACTCTAGAGGCTGAAAGGTCAAAGACAGCAGCAGTCTGGAGCGCCACCTTCTCAGCTTAACTGTGTGTGCTGGCTCCTTGTGAGCTGCTGTGTGGATCTGCTACACCTGCTCACGCAGAAGCACATCCTGTGTGGTCAAAGTAAAAACTGAAGTTGATGTGGCATGTTACCAGTCTAATCTGAGTACTCCTAACGAATTACTTTTGCCCTGTTTGCCTCATACATTAACATGGATTATCATTAGGGATGCACAAAACTGTAGTTATGCCAATATGCAGATATTCCCAAACTCATAACAAATACTGATACCAACATAAGCTTTTTCTTTTATTTTTAAGAAAAATACCAAATCCCTGCAGTCATCTGTTTCTCTCATTTGTCAGAAACAGACGCTAAACAAGAAAACATTGGAACTGGTAATAAATGATACTGTCATGTTTTAAATGTAGACATTTAGAGATAAATTGAAGAATTACAGTACATTTGCATATTGCCAGAATTACTGCAAATATATTGGATATATGTATGTTTATATATGGGCAATGCATATGGCGGGTATATTGGCTGTAAATACTTTTTGAGCTATTCTCTCATGTTTTGGGGCGATAATAATGTGCAACCCTAATTAATATCTGTTTCGGACAGTTGGATACCAAGTTGACTGCGCGCGATCATACACTGCATGGCTGTAGGTTTTCAATGATGAGCTGTGATCAGAACCTGCTTACCTGACTAATTCTGAGGCTCTCATGAACATTGTGGATGACCTGTAACTATATCAGTCCAGCCTCATTTAGGGAGTCCCTGAACCCTATACGCAGTAAAGTGAGGCGTATGGGGGCAAAAGTTTAGCTAAGAGGCTAGCAGCACCCTTTAACAGCTTGACTCCTTTATATTGTCAAAAAAGCATACCAAAAAAAACCTTATGGGGTACTGTTTACATAAAAATGACAACTCCATTCAGTACAAAAAAGACAAGCAGGTAGTGTTTTGTTTTCGATGTGTCATTTGAAAACAAATTGAGCCAAGTCTTTCATTTGAACAGTAGGAGTTGGCCGCCATTAAAGGGAAAATGTATGCATTTCTCACTTTTCTTTCTATTAAACACATATAAAAAGCCAAAATGATCCAGATTTCTAAAAACAGATGGAATTTCCATAATAGCAAGGGAGGCTGGACAGATACAAAAAACACTTTTTGCTTATTTTAAGCTCTTTGGAGGACTGCTGTAGATCATATAAATTGACAAGGCAGTGTTTCATTTGTGTTGGCACTCAGTGAGGTTGCCCAGATCACCTCTGCATGCAGTCTAAGGCAGGGACGGGCAACTTCGGTAACCAGCGGGGCCACATTAGGTTTCATCTCATTGCAAGATGGGCAAATTGTTGGAATTGAATGATATATTCTCAACATCAGAGTACTAACCAGGTATTAAAGTTTACTTAACTCACAATTTCATTTCTTTTTCAAGGAGTCCATATAGCAAAGCACAAAAGGGTGTTTTCTAAGGACAACTGCAGCCAGTTACAGCTCTATTTTCCTGAAAATTGTCACATTTTCTTTGTCTGCCAGTTGCCCACCCCTGGTCTAATGGGTAAGATTAAAACAGTTTTCTGAATAAACTGAACATTCAGGACCATCACCTGGTATGCAAATGCCTAAAAATGATTTGAATCCATGTTAATGTACAGCACAAAAAGGGTCTTTTTAACGCTTGTCCCCCAACACAGTTAACAAGTCAATAAAAACACAAAAGCTGTTTTGAATGGTGTAATAGTGGTGGTTCAAAATGTAGTGAACACTAAGGTGTGACCGACCACTTAGAAAAACTACAGAACACACCTTTAAATGTACAAACTGATCTACGAAGCAGCTACGAGTGGAATAACTCTGAAAATAACACGCTTAGTTTTCTCCACACAGCCATGATAAACCAGATCAGGGAACTAATAAAGTCTGAAACAGTCAAAATAATAGACACTGAAACTCTGAAAGAAACATTTTAACTGTTTTTAAACCGTTTTCTAACTAGTGCTGCCCTGTTAAAACATGTCGCTGGTTTAAAAGCACAAAGTACCAAAGAGAGACAGAAGGCGTTAATGTTGCTTTATGTATACAGCGCTTTCCTTACTGATGCTGAAGACGCTCGGAACAATTCTCCTCGAGTCTATCAGTAAAATAAACAGGATAGTATTTGTGTGGCAGTTATTCCGAATATCATGAAAGAAAAAGAGTGAACCGTTTGTTCACGATAGGACGGATGTTTACAGAAAGGCGCAGACGACTCTACGATGCAGAGTGGAAATGATAAAAACAGGAGGGTGGTTAAGGCTGAATGTTGTGACTCGGGTGGTGATGAAAAGAAAACGAAATCCTCACAGACACTTTTTGACCACATGAGAACAATGTCCATGTTGGAGAGGGGAGAAGCACACCAAGTCCAAACCATTGAGCCAGGCCACCGGGAGAAAAAATAAAAAAAATTAAACGGGAAAAAACTTGTACGTAGAGCGACAAAAAAGAAAGAAATCGTTGAGGAGACAGAGAGAGAGAGGGACAGAGAGAGAGAGAGAGAGAGAGAAAGAGAGACATGGAGGATGGGCTTCAGTGGGTACCATCTTCTAGTCTTCTCCAGACGGCGCCTCCTCTTCTGAGCCGTCCTCCTCCTCTTCCTCTTCCTCCTCCTCGTCACCACCTCCGGCCTCCTTTGTTGTCTTCTTGGGGGCGGGGGACGTCTCCTTCTTCTCGGTTTCCTCCTCTTCTTCCTCCACGGGGCTCTCGGGCTCCTCCTCTTCCTCCTCTTTGGGTGAGCTCTTCTCCAGGGCCTTGGCACTGGGGCGCCCCTTCCCCTTTCCTTTCATTGGGCTGGGGGTCACTGAGGGGGACAAAGACAAAAATTGTTGAAGAATCAATTGAGCCTCTGGTGGCGATGAGTATCAATTGACGAGACAAAATCAATCATCAATTTTGTATCAATCACAGTCTGAAAATCCTGAGAATCTCTCTTTAGTGCACAGCGTTTACCTCCTCTGAAGGTTAAAGCAGCATTTCGCAGTTCCTCTGCTTCTTTCTAATGGATGCTTATGTTCTAGTTAAAGGGTTAAATCCATTTAAACTCGCTGATTTAAAAGCATTTCTAACATTCTTAGTCGTTATTGTCACAAATGTGGAAAACCGCCCCACAGCTCAATGTTTACAGATCCTGTAAAAAATTTGTAGATCCACATCGTAGTCGGGTAACCACGGAAATCTGATCACTTCTTGTGCCATAACCACCATTCCCTCAAAATGTGAAGTGTGCTGAGGACTTTCTGTCATCTCGCTCACAGAAAAACAGACAAAGAAATGGACGCCGGCACAGAAATCTAATCACTCCCCCTGATGCCATGGTCAGCAATTCCTGATAATTTCTTCAAAATCCATTTGGAAGTTATCAAATTATAAATGAAAACATAAAAAACCGCCCCATGGTGCATCATTAACAAATCCTGGAAAAAAGTCCTGGATCCACATCCGCTTTCAGATCACTAGGGTCGCAAATGGGGTGGAAAATCTCCTGTAAAGTTTTGGAAACTCTCCAGAATTTTTTCATGGCAAGTTAAGCACCTGGAATTTTGGAAATATTCCAAACTGGAAACTTTCCATGAGAACTATGGACATTTACTGGAATTAATTGTAAACTGGGGGCAATTGAAATGAACTGTATTAATATGTGTGAGGGTATATATGTGTATGTGTATAATACAGTTAAAAATCATTAAACTTCAACAGATTTATTTCTAAGTAGAACTTTGTTCAATAAAATAATTAAAACTTGACAGTCACTTTCGACTGCACTTCAGTGTGGCCTCATAAGTCCAGGGTTCTTGTATCATCAGTGTGTGTAGGGGCTTGGCCTCGATACTCCTGCAGTGTGCAGGGGACTGAGGAATAGCAGAGAAGTTCTCAAACATACCTGCATGAAATCTGGTTGTTCCTGTCAAAACTATAGTAAAAAAGATTTTCCCAAACTACATTTAAAATCCCTGTTAAGGGTCAAACTTCAAGTTTGTAAATTCCAGGTTATTCCCATTAATTCACATGAATTCCTGTTAATTCCTGTTGAAAGATTCCAACTTTAATGATTCCCAGACTTCTGAAACCATTCTGATCTCTTACGAAATCTAATCACTCCTTCCTTTTGCCATGATCAATATTCTCTGTAAATGTCATCATAATCCATCAAGAAGTTTTGGAGTTATTTTGCTCTCAGACAAACAAACCAACAAAAGTACAAATGACAGCAAAAACAGGACCTGCCTGGCAGAGGAAACAAATAAAATCTTTATTTATAAATTTTTATTTTCTTTTATTTATGGTATTTAGTATATGTTATATATTGTATTTTTTTCAAATCTTTAGTCTCTTTTTAGTGTGTATATGTTATTACTTCCTCTGAAACATGCTGTAATACCACAATTTCCCAGCTTGGGATAAATAAAGTAAATCTATCTGTCTATCTATCTATCTATCTATCTGTGGCCAGTGAAGCTACAAAAAACTTTTTAGCACCAAATTACGAGGAATCGAGAGTATTAGCCTAAATGAAGTAAATAAAGTATTACTCTAAATTGCTATTGGAATCCTAATTTCCCTGAGGGAGATCCCAAAGGGATTAATAAAGTCCTATCTAATCTAAATCAGCAGCATCGTGTCAATCACAGCATTGAAAATATCCTTAAAATTTCTACGCCTTCTCCATCATTTTAAAACCTTTAGGGTTGGTGCAACGTTTGGAGAACCACATGCTTTGTTCAGACGTCTGTGCTCTGCAGTACCTCCAAGAACAGAACCTACAAACACTTTGTGCAACCAATTACTTCCAATTTCTTTTACTCTGTTAAACCGCACTGTCACTATTCATAGAAGTAAAATATCATTTATTCAATCTACACTCACAGGTAATGACAAAAAGAGTAGATCTGCATCAGACTGTTACACTCAGGCCGTCGTCAGTGATAAACACAGCAGGACTTCTCACCTGTAGCCTTTAGTCGGGGTTTGGGGCTCTTTTTCTCCTTCTTGTCTGGCCGTCCCCGTCGAATCACCTTCTTGCCTCTCTTCTTGGAGTGACCGTAGTCACTGTCATCATCGTCCTCCACCATGAAGTCCTCATCGCTGCCGGACTCATCAGCTGTTGGGACAAACGGGTCAAGAATAAAAATGACTCAGGTGTCCTGTTCGGTGTCACTGAATTTGTTCAACAGCCTTCAGGGGGGTTTTTCTGCTAAGACCCCCAGAGATTCAGTATTAAAACCAAAAAGGATATAAAAGTGTCCATTTAACAATATTTAGTGAAAAAGTAGATACAAATAAATAAAGACTAATGTGAATGAGAGGAATGACTGAAATATTGATTCATGTTTTCTTATTTTTTAGGTCAATTTAGTCATTTTTGCTTTTTTGTATAAATTGTTCTTGTCTATGTGTCACTGTTCTATCTAGATCTGATGTTCTATTTGTATCATGTATGTATATGCTGCTCCATGGATGAATTAATAAAGTAGCTGAAACAAAATGCTTGAAAACAGATTTGTTTCTTTAACTTGAGGCCAGTTAGAGTCTCCACTGCAGTTATGTCCTTAAATACTGGTTTATCTGCAGCCAAACCTTTCCTGTGAGGCATAGAGGTAATTATGCATGATTCATATCCAACAAAAGTGCTTTAAACACAATCTTGGACCAAATGATATCATGTGAACCAGTGTTAATTTCGACAGCATTTCTTGATTTAGTTTTAATTATAGTCTTTTCTCTAAAATATCTTTCAGTTTTATTCATTATTTAGTCATCTAAATTGTTTTCATTTCAGTCTAGTTGTAGTTGATGAAATTTCACAACATTTAGTAGAAGAAATCTACTGTAAATTTAGTCGACTAAAATATGAAGCGTACAGCATTTTTTTATGTTTCCTTGCATTTCTGAAGTCATGTTTTACACTTGGACAAAATGAAACACCTAATAACCCTTTATTGAAAGCTAGGAAAGTTTGAATGTATAAATGAACAGAAACAAGTCTAACTTTTGTGCGACCTGCTTCCCAGCACTTCCTTAAATGCAAATTGCCTGCAAATTTATAAAAACAGTTGACACAACAGATCCTGGGTCAGTCAGGAGCACTGTAAAAAACTGCAGCTTTGGAGATCACATGATTGAGTTGTCTGAAATTGTACTTTCAATACCAAAAAGATAAATCTTTCAGCCCTAGCCTGACACGTCTAAGATTTAATGCAGGAACAGAGTCACCTCCTCAGCTGCTGAGTACTGCAGCTGATAAACGATGTGTGACGGGCGAGTGTGTTATCGAAGCATTTATCTCATTTGTTTGCTGTCATATATTTACGCCAATAAACTACCGGCTAGTGTGAACAACTTTACCTGTCACTGAACAGAAACACCCACATTTGGCAGGTGGTGGTTGTTTACTTCCAACCCTGGTGCTGCCTCCTAAACTGTAAATAAAGCATTTAGTAATGTGACAGGCACCGTAGAGTTGAATTAATCTTTAAAATCCATAAACATAAAAGGGTTAATAATAATAAATGAATTATAAACTATTACTGTCAGGCTGCTTGTTAATGTTTCACGAGTTACCCTTAATAGCCTCCAAGCACATGACACAAAACAAGCCTTTTTTATTGTTTTTTTGTTTAAAGTATTCTGTAGAGCAGCAGCGATACATACGGTCCATGTAAGACTCCTCTTGGTCTTCATGCTCCTCGTCCTCGCTGCCTCCGTCACCCAGCAGGATCTCCCTCTGTTTGGACACAGCCTTCGAGGCGGCCTGACGCACTGTACGCTTTCGACTCACTTCCTTATCATCATCGCTGTCATCTACACAGGAGACACGAGGAAACACATTAAATTCACACATCTGATTAGTGAAAATAAAAAAGAAAGTTAACTGTGAGCTGAATGTGGGACTGGGTGTAACAGCTCAATAAACAAATGATGTCTTTATTTGACTCCTAACTGTGTTATTACGAGGCTCATGAAGCTGTTTTCCACAACCCTCAAGACACAATAACGCCTTAATCATGACCAGAGGGACACTTTCATAAAACTCAAAGTTATTTGTAGTTGTTGTGAAGCCTTGTCTGCAGCTAATGTGATTTATTAATTGTCTTCAACGTCCCTTTTTTCTTTTGAGGCATTAATGAAACAGGGTTGATTTTTTCCACAGTTACAGAACATTTGCTCCTGATAAATCTGTGTATTTGTTTAACCCCTGATTCTCAAATACTTACAGAACAATACTTTCTACCAAAAGAAAGTCTTGTTAAACTGACTCAACAACAGTGCTGAACAATATATAGGGCCCTTTAAAATCCACGATCACGGAAACGCGGACACAGAGTTGGATATTAAAAGTGGAATTCAATATAAATGCAGGATGTCACAGAAATTGCCAACATTTTATGTAAAAGCTTTTTTTTTTTTTTTCCAGAATAAAAATGAACATATCTCTCAGGAAAATGCTCCGAGGGGGTCACTAAGGATGGGGACAATGCATGCTTCACTTCCCCTCCCTCTCCTCTCATTAACAATGCAAACATGTCGAAGCGGCCGTCTGACACACCGGCTAAATCAGCAAAGAAGCTACAAAACTCCCGGCTAACTCAAAAGGACAGGGCAGAGCATTTTCCCAACCATTATTACGTGTCAGGCGATCAAATGTTCTGCAAATTTTGTCAACATACTGTTGACGGGACCCGTAAAGATACGTGTGAGGACGACCTGAAGCGTGAGTGATTATATTTTTATTACTTAATACTGTGTCCTGGGGTTAAATTTGCATAAAATACTAAAAAACAAATTCTCAAAAATTAAAAAAAAAGAAAAAAGCGGAATATGGGAAAAACTAAAACAGAATTTGAGACAATATAACACAGATTTTACAGGGCCCTAAATATAGAGGGAAAAATTACATCCCAATATGTTTCAATTCTGCAATATGTATGGGAATTTTTCAACTAAATATTGTGTTTATTTCATGTACAACTATTTACAATGGATCTTGAACTCCTTTTTTTCTTCAAATCACTCCTTCTTCCATTGCAAACTGCAGTTGTGAGGCACATTTTTTCATAAACTGTAAAGGTCCTGTGTCCTGCGAAATCAATTTTCTTTGCTTTTAATGTCGTATGAAGGAGCAGAAGAACAGGACGCCTAAATACCTCTCAGTTCACAGAGAAATACTCCACCTCTTTAAAGAAAAAGCCCCTTAAAATGCTCTGTTTTTACTTCCTGGGTTTATGATGTCATAGCTATACAGTCTCCACCTACATGTGTGTTTTCTGCTCATCACAGGCAGACGCCATGACTATTAAGAAAGTCAGCTCCATGACCTGTAACCCCTCGTCCCTACTCCCATCAAACACCTTTCAGGTAGCCGATCAGCACAGAGCTCATTATCATAGCCTCCCGCCCTCTCAGATCTGAGCGTTTCCAAAAGGGAGAGGAAAAGAGCTGCATTTGGTCCTCTACAAAGAAAATGTTTCCTATTTTAATGCAACCCAAATCAAATCTTTGCTTAATAGACACCTGAGCTAAGATGTAAACTGTCAAACAAACTACCTTAAAGGTAACTTACAGCTAGCGATTGCATGTCTTGTAGCCTTTATCACGTTTTTGACCATTTCTCACGATGTTTCAAGTCATTTTCCCATCAAGGTTCTCGTGTTTTTCACTAAATCTAGTTCTTAAGAATGAAAAGTATCACAACAAATGTCTCATATTTTGGGAGATCATTTAAGACACGTGTTTTTAAAGATATGGGTAAATGTTATAAAAGATAATATATGATTTAATGACATATGACAAACTCAAAAGTGTTTATCTCAGAGACACGTGGATTTAAACCCACTGTCATAAACATTGCTCCATTTAAGTAATTAATTAACACATAACTAATGAATCTATCAGTTTACCTTGTCAAAGCCATATCATATTTCTCTGTTAAATGGATATTGTGATATACTGTACAATATTCTTACAATATATAAATAATCACAACATGTATTGAAATATTATGGATATCGTGAACCATGCATTGCTTACCATAAAGTGAGCTATCCTGTAATTTAGAGCCTTATCGTTGGTGGGGGTTGTTATAAAAATACACAGACATAAAATGGACATAAAATATATGGACATAAAAATGTCCACTAGTATAATCAAATCACTTTTGTTCACATTCATACACATTCCTGTGCCACTGACAAAAAAGTTGGAGCAGTCAACACAAATCAACTGTATCAATGTATTTTAAAAGGATAGTTTTACTTGTGATGCTTAAAAAGTTAGCATTATGCATCTCAAAACACATTTGGTTATGAGTTTTTTCTACTTACACTGTATTTTATTAAGCTTTCAGGATTTCTGTTACAAACTTAAGCATGTGAAGAGGTTAACCAGTGTTTTATTACTCACTGAAAGACTGGATTAAAATACCAGTACATAAAAACTACTGTAAGCCTCCACAGTAAAAAAAACACCACGGTGTCGTATGAAATGTTGTCTTTCTGAATAACAGACACATCTCTACAGAAGTTAACCGTTTATTTGAACGCTGATGAGGCAGAAATATGAAGCTGTGGCCATATGTTTCAGCCACATTAATTATTTAAATCAAAACACACAGCTTTATAAACCCTTCAAGGACTACTGAACAGACAGATTCCTAATGAGGACATTGTTAGGACGTCATTTAGTCATCATTACAACGACATCAAGTCAACATCCTTTAGTCTCAGCTCAGCGGATGACAGTGATTGATCGATCGGGCTTATCAATCAGACATGAGTCTCCTGGTGATTTATTAAAACTCAATGTCTAACTCTGAAGGATAAAAGAGCCGAACAACTCAATCAGTCACCATCAGCTGGAGATGTGAGAAGAATAAATAAAGACCCCCTCTGACAGAGAACATGTGGAGCCACCCAGCAACCACCTGAGTTATGCTGGTTCAGATATTTACATGGAAATGCAAAGATACAGTTTGATTAAAAAACAAACACTTCAGGATTTTCACAGCGATAAGTTCAAATATGAATTTGATCAATCAAAACAACCATTAATTTGCTTCAATGTGATTTTAATATTACAAGAGTTGTGATGTATGAAACATCTCAGTAAAAGTATTCTGCATTAAATAAAACTGTTTCGGGCTCTGGCAAAGATTTTTTTAGTTAAATCCAAATCTTGATGGCAGTACGGCCGATTTGCTTGCAAACACAAAAATTCATTTTTTAACCAACATAAGAAAAATGTAAACACTGCACTGCTGTCCTAAAGCAGGTACAGGTTTACAAAGATGTTTATTAACATTTATTAAGTAGATTATTTTTGTTGTTTTACCTCCAAACACTCAAGAGTAGTTTGATTTTCAGCTTGAAGCGTTTTTACCACCATGGATTGAAGTTACGTCACTTAGGGTTTGAATCAGCCAAAAAACATTATTCCACCCACAACAGGTTTTGATGATCCTCATCGAACTGTTGTGTAAGGCTGCAAAGCTGAGACTGAACTGAATTAATTTATTTGACTATTACTTGTTAATATTTGGTACTAATCACAATATGGACAAAAAACAAGCAATTCAGTTATATCAAATGGTTAAACTACGGCACTGAAAATACTAAAAAATTAGGGATGCACGGTATTATCAAACCAATATCAGTGTAGGCAGATATTTGCCTTAAAAGCTGATTATCAGTATTAGCAGATATGAACATTTTTTCCTATATTTTTGCCATACAAATTTGGAATAATATTCTTGTATAATGGCTGTAAATGTAAATACACCACGATTGTTCACCTCATCATCATGCAGTGTCCACTTTTAAAAATCACTACTTTTTAGGTTATATGACAAAGCATGTAAAGTAGAAAACAAGTTGTGAGAAAGTACCCCCTGAATATTTAAGATGACTTTGAAATTACACTTCAAAATAATCAGCGGCCTTTTAATGAAAAAAAACGCCTCTGGCTGTAGCTGTTTATCATAAGAGCTTCTGGTTGAAAACAGTTCAACTTTTGGGACAGCACTTCTCCCTCACTGACCACTTAAAATAGAGGATAGGTTTTTTATTTTATTTTCATGTTTTCTACGTAAAATTCTAGAAATTTTAACACATTAAGTGAATTTTAACAGCCTGAAGCATAGTAACCACAGGACTGGAAGTCAGCTTTTGCAACATTATGAGCTTTAAAACTGAGATTGAGAGCTTAACCTGACACCAGACAGACAGTTCAATGTATTTCTCGAGTCTATCTGAGCAAAAGCCCATAGAAAGTGTTTTGGAATGGGCAGAAGCTATCAATAGCACATCCAGCACATCGCTGAACAATTGTTCTGTCAATCGTATTAATGGCCGGCCAATCAGATAATGTGGGGGGGGGGGGCACTACTGTGGCGATGTAAAGCACAAAACGTGTCAAGTGGTGTTAAAGTATCTTTTTTATAGAGAAACGCTTTCAAGAAAAAAAAAACTCTATCATCTAATAAAAAGATATGGTCCAGATCTGATAAAAATCCTACTGAAGCTGTTAGCATCTATGCTAATCTCCGTACGAGCAGTCACTTCCCGTTATCGTCTAGCTCGTAGATCCCACCTCTTCCTGCTCTAAAGACTGTGACTGTACCGTCCCACTTTGGGACACCATTGTAGATTGGAGCTTGGCAAGATAGATTTGCCTGATTAAAGGCAATAAATCAGGCAGATCCAGCTGCACTGCATGGTAAGAGAGTGCTACTAGTGCAAACAAACAGCATCTGTGGATACAGGACCTCACTTCAATATAGACCTTTGTAGTTGCTGAATAAAAATCATTTTGAATTTTGTAGTTGAACATTTTAAGATGCTTTTACATAAAAGCTAGACTGACTGGTCTTTAAAATAGCAACCTCTATTACCAGAAATTGAGTTAGCCACATGGAAATGTTAGTAAAATTGGATCAAAAAATAAATAACAATTCCTGTACTGTAATCTTTTCTCCAGCAGCTGCGTGACCTTTTCATAACATAGTGCTGTTAAATTTCAGTGTAAATATCTGCATCAACTTGCACAATATAGTCCTATATCCATCCATAAAAAGAGTAAACCATGTCTTCAGTGTTTGAAACGAGCAGTTACTCATTTCTAGAGTAAGCTGAACTTTAAATATGGATGCATGTGATAGTATGAACAGAGTATAGCAGTGCTGTTACCTGCAGCCCGTTTTCTTTTCGGCCCCCTCTTGCTGGGCTTGTCCACCTTGGCTTTCTTTGCTTTTTTCCCCTTTTTCTCTTCATAGTCACTTCCTCCATCTTCATCCTCCTCCTCCCCAAAGTCATTGTCCTCATCCTCACTGCCAAAGTCATCTGCAGCAGCGATACAGAGAAGAGTCAGTGAGCCTGCTCTACAGTATTCAGCCTCGAACAGTCATATTCCTTGTGGCAACATTTAACGGAAAAATCACGATCAACAAAGCGTAGACTGACGTACCTGCTGAATCATTTTTGGATTTGGAAAGCTTGTCATCAGACTCCTCACTGAAAATAAATGTCAAGAAAAGAATGAGTGAATCCAAGGTTTTAAGTTGAGTCGATCAATACTCAATTAGCAAGAAAATGAATGCGTAAACCTTAAGCCGAGAAATTAATTTTCACAGCAAAAACCCTTAGGAGAAATTAAGACACTCACTTTTGTTGTTACAGCTAATAATCTCAGATTGGGCTTGTATACTTGAGTGCAGATGACTGGGTTTATTTTAGCACAAGAGCTCTTTTATATCATTTCTAACTTTCTCTTAACTTTCAGCCATGGCACTCTGAGAATATTGATTGGAGCAGCATGTTCATTTGAGTCGACTCCCACAGTGCTGCTGACCATTAGCCGTCTTAAATTGTTTCGCAGCCCCAACTCGCACTTGTCATTTAATGTGTTTCCATCCGGATTAGATTGAAGCCTGATGAGATTTACCCTTCATCACACATGCACCTCTGTTGCTCAGGTCTCAGTTCTGACCCGGTTAAATGGCTCCTTTAATGCACTTAAGGCTGTTTTGTCAACTGTCAAAGACAACAGAGGTATAAATCCTGCACTTTAGCTATTTGATAACAATACCCACAACAGGGTTTGACAGCAGGTGACAATCAACAAACACACCAAGAGACAGCCGGACACAGGGCTCATCCCGGTGCCATTTCAAGACCTGATATTTACGCTGCTGAGACATTTCATGGAGGCGTAAGAGGTCCCCCCTCTGTGCCGGCTTCAATGTTGGAACGAATGAAAAACTTTCACAGTTTCCAAAGGTGTTATGTAAGGCTCAGTTTTGAGTGGTGTTTTAGTTTATTTTCAGACTGTCACATTATACATGATATTCAAATATCCATGGGAGTAAAAACCTCAAAGTGTACGATAAACATTTGAATATTAAACAGCTGAAAAGCACATTAGTGCACCTGGAGCAGTGGCCTACCTGATCAAGCCAGTGTTCATTTTGTTGGCTTATTATTTTCATCATAGTTTTTGTCAACAACCCTTTTTCCTCTGATGAAAACTAGACTATAACAAAAAAAAAAAAAAAAACAAGTCCACATGGACAAAAACTAAAACTAAATTTACTGACATTTTCGTCAACACAAAAAAACTAGATGAAAATGTTTGACAGAGACTTAATCCAATCAGACCTAATTTCATCATTTAGAAAGAAGAGACAAGTTAGGAATATATCCAATCACAGCTACTTTGGTTGTGTGGAAACGTTGGTTGAGTTAAGAGGGACATCCTATCACAACTGCATTAGCTTCATGGTGGCGGGATCATGTAAAACATGACTTCAGAAATTCAGAGAAACAAAAAAATGCCTTACACGTTACACTTCATATTTTAGTCGACTAAATTTACAGCAGATTTCGTCGACTAAAATGTTGTGAAATTTCATCAACTAAAACTGGACTGAAATTAAAACAATTTAGATGACTAAATTATGACTAAATCTGAAAGATATTTTAGGCAAAAGACTAAAACTAAAACTAAATTAAAAAATGCTGACAAAATTAACATTGGATCCAGTGGAGGGCATGAATATATGAGGAGTGCCGCAACACCAATGCATCCGTCGTACAAAACAGTTAACAGTTACTTTTTATACTTTTGATTATCAAATGAGGAGAATTAAGTTATTTTAAATCATCTTCAACTGGAACATTGTGAGACTACTGAAATCTTTAAAACCTTAATCAGCAGTAATAATGAACCATGTCTGCCTTTGTGACAAACACAGAGCATTAAGTGCATGTTCTCCACTGTAACACAGCTGTAAGGCTTTGCCAAAAGAAAGCTTTTGGTGTAAACCAGCACCCAGAAAACTGCTCAGTTACATCAGTGATAATCAGATACAGCTGGTGTGCTGCTTAAGGCAGTAAGTACATCTTAGGGGATGACCAATACTGTTTTTTTAGGCTGATAGCAATTATTGGTGGTTATGTAGACGGATAACTGATATTTCAAACTAATATTTATTTACAATAATAGAAATCCTTCTATCAAAATGTTGAGAAAGTGCTCAGATTTTTCACTGAAGTAAAAAGGAAAAAGGTCATTTAAAGTTCTACAAGCATAAATGTCATAATGACAAAAGATTTACGAAGTGGGATTATTTTTCAGAATGAAATATAACTGGAGTTTGATGCAAGAATGTGTTCATCTCTTAAGTGTTTCTAAATCGTAAAGGCGAAGCTCATATAAAGTTTATATTACAGAGGACCTTACTCTATTTTATATAAGCAGTGAGGCAAATATTAAACCAAATAAGTCAAATTGTTTAGAGTAATAAACACGCTGTATGCCTTCCACAAAATTTGTTATTAATAATTAGTAAGTTATTTCAATTTACTAGGACATTTCTTGAGTACATAAACTTGATTATTTTGCCACTTGGATGAATAGCAGTCTAGAAAATAGTTTTATCAAGTCTCTTCTCTTTAACATAAAAAATACAACTTTCTGACCGTCTTAATGTTACTTTTAACTCAGTTGGTCAAAGGATGAATTGGCTCTTATATTTAAGGGGAAAGATAAACACAACTGTCTTTTAACCGTTTGTCTTGAGAACAAATCTGTAAACATATTCATGGACGTTTACCAACACATTTAGATATCCTACTCTGTGCAACAGTGATTGTGCTCATGTCACCTACATTAACAAATTACAAGAAAAGAACTATTGGCATTAAGCCAATCAGGGAATGTTGGCTTCAGTGTTGATTGGCTGTTTTTTGTGTCACATCTGGTCAGTTACATGAACCATTACAGGCAAATAATATATTTTGGGGCAGTGTTAATTTTGAAAGCAATTTTTAATTTAATTTTAGTTATAGAATAGATAAATTTTTATAACATTTTAGCTGACGAAATCTACTGTAAATTTAGTCGACTAAAATATGACGTGTAAAGTGTAAGACATTTTTATGTTTCCTTGAATTTCTGAAGTCATGTTTTACACTTGGATAAAATGAAACATCTAACAACCCTTTATTGAATGCTAGTAAAGTCTGAATGTATAAATGAACAGAAACAAATTGAACTTTTGTGTGAAATGCAGTCACCTTTATTTAGGCTACCTGGCAGAGCATCTCAGTTACAATACCAGAACAAACAACAAACAGTGAACCTGCTCTACATGAATATATCAATTCATAAAGAGAGTAGCTCTGATTGGATCGCTCCACAACTTATCCCACCACCATGAAGATAAGGCAGTTGTGATTGGATATCTCTCTTAACTCATCCAACCTTTCCACACAGCCAAAGTAGCTGTGATTGGATATATTCCTAACTTGTCCCTACTTTCTACATGATGAAATTAGGTATGATTGGATTAAGTCTCTGTCAAACATTTTAGTCTAGTTTGTATTTTGTTGAGGAAAATGTCAAATAATTTAGTTTTAGTTTTTGTCCATGTGCACTTGTTTTTTTCAGTTACTGTCTAGTTTTTGTCAGGGGGAAAAAGGCTGTTGACAAAAATAATTAGTCAACAAAATTAACACTGTTTTTGGGGAAAGAAAAAACAAAAATTCATCAGTATATACCCATCAAAGTTTGACTGCACAGTGATTGTACAACTGGCTGTCTCCACCCTAAACTGCACTTCATCTACTACCGTTTTCCTTTTCTTCAGCCCCGTAGAGGCAGCACACTTCCTCAGCCAAGACTTCCTTTTTGCACCTGCAGTTTCAGATCCAGCAGCTAGCTGTGTTTATGTGACTCCGGACCAAATAAAACTTTAATATCCTAAAGTCCTGAACGTATTCTTTGATAAAGCTGAAAACACATGGTCAGTTATTGTTTATCTTGGTTTAACACGGTCTACTGAGCAGTGTGCAGAGAGGACCAGACAGAGGTGATGCATCACAATGCATCAGTGCCCTCACAGATACTTCTGAGAGTCTGCTTAAATGTGTATTAATATGGGTTTATGTTGGCATTCAAATAACAAGCTCACTGTGTGCACATAATGTGCTCGCAACCCTGCATTTGTAATTCACTTACACACATCCTGTGCATATTACTCGCTAATCCATCATTTCTGTGTCATTTATCCGCAGCGAGTGGCAGTACAGCTCAATAAACTCTTGAAGGAGCATTAACTGCAGGGCAGACATGAAGAACAACAAAGTCCGAGAAGAAACAGCAAAAGAAGACGTTTACCACATATTTACAAGCATTTTTCAGGAATGTTGTATATAAGTAAGAAGTGATTGGATTTCGACAGTGATCCATATCCTAAGGCTGAAAGATTTATCGTTTTCGGATCGAAATCACAATTTCAGATGACGCAATCATGATCGCCAAAGCTGCAATTTTTTGCAGCGCTCCTGACTGACCCAGGATCTGTTGTGTCAACTGTTTTACACAAACTATTTTACAAAATCTGCATTCAAGAATGGCGCGCAAATGAACAGCTTACTCACAACTGTGAACTGGTTCTCATTGTTCACTAAAAAGAGCAGTTCAAAAGAGTAGACTCATTCACAAATGTCACATCTCCGACGCGAAAATGCTGGTAAGCAGGTCAACAACACAAAGCCTGTTTAGGAGTAGAAGTTGGAGTATCCCTTAATAATGAAAATAGATTATTTATCATCAATATTAGATGATGAATAATGTGTTATGTGCTTTTGATCACTGATTTCTTTACTGTTGTCTATACTGTAAACATGGTGAATACTGCACTGAAGTTTGATTTGAAGAAAATCATGGATCGAATTGAAATCACAATATCGGCCAGAAAAATCGCAGTTAGATCTCTTCCTACAATTGTTCAGCCCTACCAAATCCTGACGCAGAACAAGGATTTGTTAACAGAGCAAGACAGGACAGTTAACAACCTTTTTGACAATAACTCGTCCAACAATATTTGAAATGCACTTCTAGTTTAAAGCCACCCTGTGTAGTTTGTTCTCCCATCTCGTGTTGAAACTGTGTTTTGCATTCAAGTGAATACTGCTCTCTAGCGCCTCGTTTTTTCAAATGCGAGTCGCAACCGCAGAACTCTACGGTAGCCGGTGCGTGCCTAGAAGCTAGGTCAACATGTCTCCCTACACTTCGAGTTTTCTTTCTGATGAAGAGGTACGTTATTTCAAACAAACTGCAAACTGCATTGAATCATTAGTGTTAGGCTTTCAAATTTGCCGGGGCAGTGATAAGCGCGTCTCGCTGTGCTCCTTCTCAGTTTCAGTTGAAAGCACTTTTAGCCTTAGCCAGTAGTACTACGTAGTGCTTTATGTCCCTCTCGGCTGTTCATAGTTTTTATAGACAGGAAGGACATGGAAGCCTCTATAGGACTTACCCGTTCTTTGTAAATATAGATAAGAAACTTCACTCAGACTGTTGGCAGAGGCAATTTGACACAAATGAGGACATATTTATGTATGTAGACATTGCTTTTAGCTCATAAATTACTTAAAACACTACACATCGTCCCTTTAAGTTTACCCTCAAAACTTCAGAGGAAACTTCTCTGCAGCCTTGTTTATTTAAAAGCCCATAAAACAAAACATACGACACATTACCTGTCATCCTTTGGGCGCTTGTGCTTGGGCTCACGAGGGGCTGAGCGCACCTTCTTAGGCTTACTGTCACCAAACTCCTCATCTACAGAAAAAGACACAATGTTAGTTTTTAACATGCAAACATCCACATGCAAGCACACTGAGACATTACTGCTTAGTTCTGCTTAAAATCTCTTCATTCTCTCTTCTCTTCTAACCACACCGATTGTCATTTTAAAATGACAATTCAACACTAATTTACTGTAAAGTAAAAAATACAAGGTTTGGCCAGGGAAAAAAGGAAAAAAAGACTGGGTACCGTTGCCCAGGATGACATTCAGATAGGTTAACCAATAAAAAGGAAACGAAAATCAGTACTACAAATAACATTGGTTATAAGCATATTTCATTTTTGTGTATATTTCACAAAAGTGTGTGAATGTATATGGTCCACGCAGGCATCTAAAGGAGTGATACTTTAATTTATTGATATATAATTTATTATAAGTTATTAATTATTCAATTATGATATAAATAATTAAAAAAAAATAAATAACAAGCACATTTCCAAGTATTTCTTATCAAGTTTATACAACCTACAAAATGTGTTCTCATCAGTAAATGCATAAAACATCCATGAAATCAAAAATATGAATTTACTGGGTCAACATACCGCCTTGTAATTCAGATAGATAAGCTGGTGACACTGTTATAATGTCATACTGACATTATAATGAAGATATCTCATTTTCTACATAACATTTAATGGTATATAATCTAAAATGGCATTAAGGAGTTCATTTCATATTTGATTGATGTGATCATGAAATACACCATATTGAATAATGACCCTTTTAATAAACTATTCATTAAAACTTCTTAATTAATAAATATTTACGAATGTTTTTTTCAGTTGAATTAATATACAAAACTTGATCACAACAGTAAATGTGGTACAATTTTGAAAAATCCTGTATTTCACAAATTGTCAATTAATCAAATTCAATGATCTGGCTTGTCATTCAGATGGGGGTGCTATATAACATTAACAATAACATAACTTATCCAAATATTAAACTTTGTGCATCTTTCACAAACCATTTAGTGAAATGATATAGAAATGGACTGCCACCACGAAAGGAAAAGATCTGTTTAGGAAAAATGAGACTTTGAGCTCTTGATCAAATACAGGCTATTGCCATCAAAAATAGAGATCAGAAATATCAGCATATTTAATATTAGCAAATAAATAAATAAATAAAATACTAAATTTGTGCACCCCCAAAAGTTTTACTAAGTTTACATCTCACAAAAATTAGTTATTCATCAAAGGCAATGATCTGACTTGTAATTTAGACCAGTCCCTTAAAAATTATAACAGTAAACATAGTATTTATAACTGGAATATTTAATTCTTGTGTATTTTTTTTTACATAGCATTAATTTGTGTATGGTCCAAATTGGCATCTAAGGAGTTAATATTAAACTAAGATAGATTCAGTTATGAAGTTAATTAAAAACAACAACAAAAGACTTTTCTCTTTCTATTAATTAGATTAGATTAGACAGAACTTTATTAATCCCTTTGGAAGACTCCCTCAGGGAAATTAAGATTCCAATAGCATTAAATAGCAGATATAAGGATATATAATATAACTAAATATAGCTAAAAATATGGCTACTAGCTGTATATGTATAACATGCCATAACTGTAATGTGATTTTTGTTCAATCTACAAAATGTCTTCCTGACAGGAGACAGGTGATTGCTGTTTCTTCACCTGTTTAGCCTCTCTTACCTGCATCATCAGACTCGAATTGTGAGTAGTTCACCACCTTCCTGTTCCTAAGAAGAGACACACACTGCATCAGATTACATTCACACACACATCAGGGAAGCTGCTCGACCTATTTATGAACTTAAGACATTTCTGGAGGATGGTGTGGACGACTAAACTTTACATTTTACTTCATAACCACGAAACATCTCCGCTGTGTGTGGTCTTAGTCGAACTGCTCAACCCAAATGGCATTATTCAGAGATTTCCTCCAGTTGGGGGCACTGAACAGGACACTGGCCACCTTCTTTGGTTTCCAGGACCAATTTGGCAAAGTGAATGAAAAACGCTTCAGGTGACAGCCGAAAAGCAGAGATCCGGTGACACACACCTCTAAAAGCAGCACTAATGCTCACTTAAAAGGGAAAATGCTCCATCTCTGCGGTGCTGGGAGTAGTTTACAGTATATCCTGGTTACACATCAGAGTTTGAAAGATCACTGGAATAGTAATAAACTGTCACCAGTGATTGGGTTACACCAACAGGCTCACATGCTCACCCTCACCACAGTGACAGACTCTACGTGCATTACTAACAGAACTCTCTCCATACACTCAAGATTGAATAAATGACACTGTGGATAGGGCCGGGGGCTCGATGTTACAGTTAGCCCTGTAAAGAGAGCTCGGTTGATTAATCATTAACACCTTCAAACAGTGTGTGTTTTTCCCACTCTTAAAAAATGACCAGAGTCTCAGATTAGGCACCACGCACCCTGCTCGGACCGTGAGACATCAAACTATATAAAGCATCTGAGCTACTTAGCGCAGGCACCAAAGCAAAAGAGACGCACCATCTCTGTGATATCATGTTGGTGATGGGCTTCGTGATTAGGGATGGGAATTCATATGATTTTGACACCAATTAGGGCTGGGCGATATGGCCAAAAGATAAAATCCCTGATTTTTTCCCCACAGCACTCGATTTACAATTTTAATTGATTTTTTTTTCTCTCTCAAAAAACTGTGACACAAAAAAATACATCAATCAAGTTTTGCCTTTATGTTGTCAAAATACATTCCCAAACCAAAGTGCATGTCATAAAATGTTGATTATGTAGTTCAAACATATATTTTGTTGAAGTAGCCCAAATTTCATTTTGCCATTTTTTTATTATTTCATTTTGTCACCATTGTTTTGAGTTTTCATATTTTATTTCTTAACTTGCATTATTTTATCTACTCATATTTTATGGTTAAGTGTGCATTAGATAACAAGTGCATTTTTACTTCATTTCCGATGTTTGATTTTTGTTCACTTACAAGTTAGAAGGAAGGTAAATCGTTTTCCAAGACAATTCAAGCTTTTCCAGGACATTTTACTTTTTTCCTCATCTCCCATAGGTTTTCCATGACTGGAAAATTGGTCAATCATTTTCCAGGTTTTCCAGGATGATTGTGAACCCTGTTAAAGCTGAGCTTTATTTGCTGTATTAACATGGAACTCTCCGATCAATATTTTATCTTTTATAAAAAAACAAATACAAGCCAATAAGAGTGTTTGTGCAAAACCTGATAGGGCTGACCATCACAAAAACTGTTAATTTTTAGTATTTGCATTTTCAAACGTTGCAACATCTTACAATCTCTATTTTTAATTTTTAAATCTTCTGCAGAAAACAATTCAAATTAATCAACTTAAACGATATATTGTCCAGCCCTATTATCAATGTCATTAATGATTCTGCCTATCAATTCAATTCTTTAACGCCTCCCTTATTGATTCCTGCTGATTATCTGTGTCGGCTAAAGTTGGCCTACGTAGGTTTTCTGTGGCAGAAATGTCAAACACTTGAAACTCCTGATATTCAAGGCCGTGCTTCATCGATGAATGCTGGTGCTGTGAAGGTGTTGAAATTTGAGCAGTAGGGGTCTCTGTTGAAAATCAGGCCACAATTGTGACCCCTTTTGACCTTTGTCTGCCGTGATTCTTTGCTTCTTTATCATTTCTACTGACTACCTCTGATGACAGCGTGACAACTTCGATTTGCAAGGCGTGCAGAACAAAGTCAAGAATTGATAAACAAAACTACAAAGCACTGGAGAGTGTAAACCTCCGCCAAGGTAGCTCACATAATGCTGTTACATTTATAAGCAATAGTTCCATGATAAAGTTACCATCACAAAATGATTCCTTGACCCTGAAAACCCACACCTAGCACTGAGTATCATGTTGATATTATCATGTAGACAGTAACTGAGCAAAAACGATCGTTCACTAATGGTGGTTACATGGATCACCACCAAAATCTAATCATTTTTAAGTTGGGCCATTACCAACATCTCCTGAAAATTTCAGCAAAGTCCGTCAAGCAGTTTTTACGTAATCTTGCTAACAAACAAATAAACAAATAAACATAACCTCCTTGGTGGAGGTAAAGACAATTGATATCGACTCCTTGAGGAAATTGTAATCGATTCTCAGCTGGAATTGGTTTTCGAGTCCCTGAACATGAAGTTGGTTGGGGATTAAAGTGTCACAATCAACAGCGCAGTGGTAAAAGTTTGTCTTCATCCTGACATAAACAAACAACAGTAAAGGTCAAAGGTTAAAAGACTGCTTAAGTGCTTCTGTTAATGAATGTTTGAGCATGAATATTAAACTGTGGATGTCGTACCGAACGATTCAATGTCTTCTTAAGAACTGTTGCATCACTACTGTGAATGTAACAGAGTTGAAGCTCATACAGATGTTTAAAACGGCACTTTAGCTTATGTTTTTTAAATACCATAATTTCTCGATTATAACACAGTCCCCATATTTTCATGATTTTTGTACTCAATATAACACGCGCCTAAATTTTGCCCAAACCTTATTCTCTCAGAAAACTCAAAAATTACCTTTATTCAAAGTTTTAATCAACGAAACTTCACAACAAATACCGTAAACGATTTTCTGCCTCAAATGGAAAATGGCCAAAACACCCTTGCTTCACGCATGCACAATTACTCGATTTCTGCCCAAGCATGCTCAGTCGTAGTGTACCGACCAATCAGAGAGCAGCTATCAACATGCCGATGTCTTTGGCCAATCACAGTGCAGCTATTTTGCATCCCCTTGCTCACAAGATGGCAGCACCCTGTGTTTGCCTGCGTTTTTGCAGAGGAAGAGAATATTTCAGCTTTTTGTATCAGATGTGTTGCAATTGTGATGTTGGCAAGACAAAATATTTTAAGTATTTTGCTTGTACTTGTTTATAATACACACCTGAAAAAGTAAAGCTTGTTTAAAAGCAAAAGATGCATGTTATAATTGAGAAATTACAGTAATAGTTGGTGTACATTTCTCCCACAATGTCAACATTTCTTTCATGTCTACTCAGTTTGTCAAGCAGATACATAAACTTCTCTGAATCATTATTATGTGTGCTTGATGCATGCACTCAGTTGAAATTGCACAGTAAACAAACACCTAACACTGACATCTGCTCACTTGTCATTATTATTATTTAATTATCAATGGTAGACGTTTGTATAAAGGGACAATGCTGATGTTTAAATGCAGGGCTCTTTTTAAACAAAAACTAAAATCCATACGGTGTATTTCCTAAATGGTAAACCAACATCCTCTTTCATGGATGTACTTCACATGGTGAGAGAGAAAAACGGTTTCAACTGATAACAATGATGCTCCAAATTGTTGATTATTATGCTGCACTATGAATTCCCCTCTTTACCTCTTCTTTGACATCAGTGTTTACATTTGTTATTGAAGGAAATTTAAAAAATGTATATTTTTGTCATATCAAATGATCTTTATGAAAGTCCTATTGTAAAAAAGACACTTTGCTTTTTTGGATTTATTTTGATTAAAATATTGCAGATTTTTGAAAAAAAAAATTAAATGTGTCAATGATTAAGATTAACAAAACTTTATTAATTTATTTATTTAATGTTAATTTCAAAGAAGGAATGTGAATTAAAACTATGTATAGAATATACATGTTAGCACAACTGCTAAACTGCATCTGAAGTCCCTTGGCAGGTTACAAACAACACACCAAAAATTCAATCTAAAATAGCAATGACAGAAATAACTGGTGTAGTAATGATTTAGGAACACTGATTTTTAGAATTTCAATAACTATCATTTATTTAACACAATAACTTTGTTTAACTGAGGGTGGCTAATAAATTGAAGCCCTATTATTATTTATTATGCAAATGTAATTATAATTAATCATTAATTTCACCTTACATGTAGCATGAAAAAAGTACTGTTTGTTTCTCAATTAATTTTTAGATTAGAAATTGGCAAGAATTTGTAAAAACCATTTAATCCAGTCCTGTTAATAAAAACAAAATAAATTATAACTAATTAATCCAAATGTGTTGTAGTGTTAGTCTGGAAGCTCCTGCTGTTTCATAAGTACTTAAAAATTTTTTCTTGTTATGTTGAGTGTTTTATACACACAGACTGAGGGTGTTACAGTAGACAGAGTCTGACTCCCTGTTTTATCATCCATAGACGATGTGCAGCGTTATGGCTGTTTGTTTTCGTCTCACTGGAGGCCGCTGTTAACTGATTTTTACTGCTGCAGCTGGAGACTCCTTAAAGCCTAACATCTATAAACTTGATGTTCACTCAAATACTAAACACTTTTATGATATCACGCTGTAACTGTGTGTAACTTTGGTGTGCACTGGCTCAGATGAGATGCTGCAGAAAGTTTGAGGAGTTTGGTATATCAGCTGCAGACAGAGGTTATTAGTCTTTATCAACTCTGTGGTTGTTGTTACTGTGCGTGTCCTGCCTGTGTCGGCTTCAGTAATTTCTAGGGATGCACGATATTATCAGTTTGATATCGGTATTGGCCGATATCAGCCTAAAAATTAAGCGTTGGTATTGGCCAGTATTGAAATTTTTGCAGATATTTACAGCCATTTATCGGCCACACATTCAACTGGAATATCGGCAAATTACACAAATATACAGTACTGATGCACCCTCTCATCACTGCATGAGTATATTTAAAAATCAAAGGTTTCACTTTAGCAAGAGTTAAATGCAGTTTTTCTTGTTTTACGTCTGTTCCTAGTAAAAATATACTGTAACACTGAAAGAAACAAGTCCATTTTTCTTAAGTACAGAGCTTTTGCTCTTGACCAGAAATATCGGATAATTAATTAATTAATTATTTTGGATATTGGCAAAAATATCCTGATAATTTCTTTAGTGAATAAAGCATCTGGTCTAGTTTGTTAGCGTGGGAAACATATACAGTCTTGAGGGGCCTATGGGATTAATCCGATTAAGCCAATAACATTACAAACCGTGGTTAACTGTAACACATTATGATTGTCCAATCCCTACACATAAGAAACATCACACATCCTGTGTGCTCCGTAGTCCTATGCAACTACTGAGCATGCATGCATCGTGCCCGACTCATTCATATTCCAATAATATAATCCTGTGGGATATGTAATTTACCTTCAATGAGACTCAAAAGACATATTTGACAAGGGAAAACTGTTGTAATATCATCTTTATCCACACTTGTTCAGCCCTTACTTCTACTGTCCCTGTCCCTGTCCCTCAAAATTGTAATTTGTTTGGATCCAATACAATAGGGTTGGTATTAGGGCTGGGCAATATAGCAATTAAATCAATTAATTCAAATTATTTTCTGCAGTAGATTAAAAAATGAAAAATTAAGATTTCATCAAGAAGTTATTGTTACTCCAATCATACGTTGTTGCATTTTTTGAAGAGATAAATACTGAAAATGTACAGTCTTCATGATGGTACGCTTCTTCAAGCACATGTTTTCACCTTTATCTGTATCTTAAATTATATATATTTATCAGATGGTTCCATGTTAGTATACTGTGAAAGCAGCACATCTTTCAGTGTTTATGTAGACAAACCTGCCTACATTCGAACTACATAATCAACATGGAACTAGGGCTACGGGTTCGGTGAAAACCAAGCATTTTTCAGAAAAATAAAAAAAAACGGTTTGAAAATAAAAAAGGTTTGTGATTGGCTGGCCTTAGCGGTGCATTCAAGGGCAATCGTAAAAATGAAATTTGTTGTGACTTCCAGAGCTGTACATGCAGGGCGAGCGTGGGGGAAATCTATATTGTTTATATCGTTGCTTTTTTGATATTAATATCTTGAATGTTCATATCTTGATATAGATACAATAACTATATCTTTCAGCCCTAATATTGATTAAACCAAATTGTTTTCTGCAGAAGAATTAAAAAATAAAAATAAAGATTTGTTTTGTCCTGACTTATTCCAATCATAAGTTGTTGCAATGGTTAAAATATGAATACTAAAAATGTACAGTTTTCATGATGGTAGGTCCTGTCAGGTTTTGCACAAGCACTTTAATGGTGTTGTATTTGTTTTTTAAATGAGATTAAATACTCATCAGAGAGCTCCATGTTAATCAACTGTCAAAATAGCTCAGCCTTCATTGTTAATGTACCAACATTTGAGGCAAAACTGTTTATGTAAATTTTGTGTCACAAAAAAAAAACAAACTCAGTGGGCTAAGATATAAAATTACACAAATAATAAAAATATATAATATATAATTACACAGTAATATATAATAAATGTGTGCCTGCCAGCAAAACAGAGCAATCTGTTGTTAGGGTTATCATCGAAGGAAAAGTGAGAAATCATGAGGAAAATATGAGGAATCATCTCATGTTCAGAACAGTTTTCTTGTAAATCACCTGCACATGATGGTGTGTATTTTCTGCTGAAGCATCTGTCTGAGCATCCTTCAGCATGAAGAAAACATCCACCATCTGGATCACTAGGGTCAACTATAAGAGCGATGCTGAAGACGAGAAAGCACCTCGCACAGTTTGGCTGTGTGTTGCAGAGCTGGTCTTAAATTCAGCAATAAAACTGTGTCATCACTCACAACAGACCTCTCTATTTCCTTTACAACCAACGTAAACACATGCAGAGAGCATCTAGAGCTTTACAGTCTGAAGGCTATGTGATTTAAGGATTTGGAGGAGCTGTGGTTTTCATTTGTGGTTTGAGTGGTATTGTTCACTCATGTTTCTGCTGGGATTATCCACATGAAGGAAACAACTATTTAGCCATGATTGATCCAAAAACATTTACAGTCTATTTTACGTTTTAGGAAGCCCGAAGAGTTGGTGGATCTGCCCAGAGGCTCTGAGAATATAGAGCTATAGTCAATAGCGATAGGCCCTCTATTGCTCATTTACTCTGGTGCCATGTTTGCTTCATTTCAATCAAGATGGGTTTACTGACAGATGCCAACATGTTTTTAACAGGTTTATCTAAGCATTGTCAACAGCAGAGATTCAAATATTTTCATAATTTACAGCCTATATTCAATTGAATACAACAAGACAGTACATTAAATAAACTTGTACATTTTCCAAGTTCAATCCCGGGAAAATATACCGTATTTTCCGGACTATAAGTTGTACTTTTTTTCCATAGTTTGGCTGGTCCTGCGGCTTATAATCAGGTGCGACTTATATATCCAAATATGTAATCCAACATGTTTTTAAATGTAAAAATATACTGACGGACTTGAACCAAGGAGTTAACATTACCGTCTACAGCTGCGAGAGGGTGCTCTAGGCTTGCGACAAATATGCTGCTCCTGTACCACTGAAAAAATGAACTGAAACTTTAACTTAAAGACAACTGAGAAAGACTGAACACAAACAAAGTTCCCCCCAAAAGAAAATCCTATTCTGCAGATGACCAACTGCAGGTAGTAAAATGTGCAGCTGAAAATGGAGAAAGCTAATCGTGGGCTGAAAGCAAGATGGCCAGAGCTGGAGGAACGAGTCCACAGATGGGTGCTTGAACATCGTGCTGCCGGGAGAGGCTTGTTAACAGGGCAGTTACGTCTCCACGCCTTGGTAGTTGCCAAAGAGATGAATAAATGACTGCAGGTGGGCCTTCTTGGTGTTACTGCCTCATGCAAAGCAACCGCCTCTGAATAAATGCGACTTATATATTTTTTTTCCTCTTCATGACACATTTTTTTACTAATGCGACTTATACTCTGGAGCGACCTATAGTCCTAGAAAATACGGTACCCACATTCTGAATTTGATGCCCTTGAATATGTTCAAAAGAGTTTGAGATGGGGCATGAATGTGCTGTTTTGTTTGTGTTCTTTTCTTTTGGAACATTTCATAAGCTTCTAGGGACTGAAAACACTGATTTCAGAAGTACTAAAAGCAGAAATATTTTCCCATTCTCCCTGAAATACAATTTCAGTGGGTCAACATCACATGGGTTTCCATTGCCTTATTCTCCTTTTCAAAATTAGGCATAAATTATCCCTGTTAGGCAGGTTTGGACTGTCCTGCACCCACACTAACAGTGCTGTTGTTACTTATACAGAATATGGCCGGGTGTTGCTGATACACACAGGGACAGCTGTAATAAAGATGTCATTATGTACTGATATCCAGCCATCCATTATCTGTGACACTAGGCACGAGGCAGGGCACACCCTTGACTTGTCGCCAGTCAACTACAGGGCTGACATATAGAGAAAGACAACTTCTTAACTTTCTTAGAGTCCCCAGTTGAATGGACGAGCATGTTTTTGGTTTGTGGGATAAAACTGGAGTTCCAAAAACCTAACATGGGAGAACATGCAAACTCCAAACTCCACACAGAAAGGCTGGGAGGCATGAGTACTTCCTTCTGTAGCACTGCACAGCGCCTCAAATAATAATACTGACATATTCAGTAATAATGGTGCCTTAAAGATGTGCTAGCTAGAACTTCATTCACTTCCACTCTGTCACAGATGCTGGCCTTCAAACTTTACTTTGATAATAATCTGACTCGTCTTTTTCCTGTTTAGTGCAGCAAACTTGAGGATATTATTTCCCAAAAATAACCTCAGAACAACCCTCACAACCAATCTAGCTGTAAAAACGACGAGCTATGCATCAAACAGTGGGCTAAGTGTATAGTTGCAACCCTAATGGACTGTATTCCCTGCTTATACTTTTCTTAAGTATTCCTGAGCCCACATGATGATGGTGCATTTGCTTTTGAACTCAAATATCACAGCTGCAAGTCAGGCTACTGAAGATACAGTTTGTTTCCAACTAAATGGGTATCCAAACTGCATTTTATAGCTTCTGATATGAAATAAAACACAACATCATAGCTCTTGCAAAACGATAACAAATTTGAATGAAGTGCTGTTGTAGCTGTTAAACATTCGTTCTTTATCATTTCACTGTATCTTCCTATTATATAATGAAATGACGAAGGCGAAACCTTCTACATTAGGATGTGAAATTTATAAGATAAGACTGCATTTCATGACTTCATCAAGTTTAGAGGCATATTTAATTTACATTAAATGGTCTAGAGAAATTCCATGCATGATTATCAGTGTGAATCCCACTGCCTAATTTCCCATTTGACCTACGTTAAAGCCAACATTATCGCATTATTGACTCACAGCCCTCTCTTGTTCTTATTATGTCATCCAAAGTGATTCAACAGAGTGGCTTTGCCTGTCCTCTATTTTTTATACAGTCTTTCGTTGGCATCAAGAGAACAATGGGGGGTAGGGTTGCTCTAGGAGTGTGCTGCAGAACTGTATATTTTATATTCAAACGTTTATTTATACTCCGAGTACAGATTTTAACTCTCATGCTCCAACCAATATTTGAATATTGAGTATAAGGTGACAGTTATTTTACACACACCTTTTTCAATTAACAAAATAGATTTGGAATCTAAATGGAAGACCAGAGGATTGTAAGCATATTGTTTTGTGACTTATTGAAAGATGTACAACCTGCGCCATCAGCAGAACGACCATCTTGTGTTTCTGTGTGGCCAACGAATACGGATCGGACATGGAGAACAGCAGGAACCGGTGATGGCTTACAATTTTCATTATGCATGCATATGCTCCAGGTCTTCTCCTCTCGTTTTAATGTATGACTGCAGCAGCGCCCCTTACAGGCCTGCCATATATACTACAGCATTTTCAGAAATTTCCTATGAGGGACATTTGTTGTAACAGTGGTATCTTAGGGCCCTGTCTCTATGTGGACAGGGCCCTAGCCTGCTTGATAACAACATCTAACACCACTGTCTTTCGTCTTTTTTTCAGTGGGGGGGTTGTGGTGCTTACAAATGGGGTAGCCATGTTCTAGTTCTCGACCAGAGGGGGAACATACCACTAAGCGAGCCGTAAAACACAGCTGGTTAAGCAACACTGCCTATAAATTTTCCATTACAGCCGACATTACGACATTACCACACATTATTGATGTCTTGTTCTTATTTTGCCATCCAAAGTGATTCTACGGAGTGACTTTGTCTGTCCTCCATTTTCTCGTGGTGTACTTCCTGTTGTGGATGTTGACAGCAGAATGGAGGGTCAGGTTGGGGAGCAGCCTCAATAGGATCGTGCCGTTCACTACTCCATGCCCTAATGTGCTGCAGAACTATATATTTTCAAACTGAATGAATATTTACATGTAGAATATTCAATAATCGAGTTTAAGGTTAAGGCCTATAACAAACACCTATTTCAATCACAAAATGAATTTTGAATCAATACGTGACCCTTACACAACAATCGAGAGTTATGAGGGGAAATATGAAGTGTTTCAATTGGTCCTGGTCTCCCCTACAGTTTGCACCATCAGAAGAACGACTAATTGGAAGTTAAACCTCCAATTAAGATCAGGAGACAAATTCAGATTATCAGATGTGAAATTCATGAGATTAGATGGCAGTACATGACTTTTAATCGAGTTTAGCAGCATGTATATATCAAATGTCCTGGAGTAATCTCATGCATTATAATCCCAGTGTAAATCTAGCACTGGAGGGGGGTGTGGTCACATATTGTAGTACTCCGCCCTTTAAATTTACTGCCACCAGCGCCAAAATCTAGAATATAGACCCTCCTTTCACTTTCCAGTAGCATTTTCTCTTAACGATTAGTCAAATATTAGTAATTTGGGATTGAAACTGAGCTTCCATTGGAGTAAAATGCGACACTATCTTGTCTGGTAGTTTTTTTTAGCAGGGGGTTGTGGGGCTTTTGAATGTGGCAGCCACGTTCTCATTCTTAGTCCTGGTCTTGTTTTTACAAACTGATTCAACGGAGTGGCTTTGCCTGTCCTCCATTTCCTCAAGGTGTACTTCCTGTTCTTGACGTCAAGACAGCAATGGAGGGTAGGGCTGTGCTGGGAGCAGCGTCTGTAGGATCAGGCGATTCACTACTCCATGACCTAATGTGCTGCAGAACTAAATACTTTCAATATGAAGATATGTTTACAGTTTAAATACATTTTTTTACCCCCATGCATGTACTGATAAAAGATATTTAGTTTAAGTCGACAGCAATATAAATAGGGATATTATCGGTTTGCTATCGGTATTGGTCGATATTGATATTTGCAGATTTTTACAGGCGATGTGACGGCCACACATATCAGCCCATTACACAAATGTACAATATTGATGCACCTTCTCATAACTGCATGAGTACATTTAAAAATCCAGGGTTTCATTTTTGCAAGAGTTAAATGCCGTTTTTCTTGTTTTACATCTGTTCCTCGCAAAAATATCTGGAATACTGAAAGAAACAAGTTGATTTTAGTTAAGTACAGAGCTTGTGCTCTTGACCTAAAATATTGGTATCAGCGATAATGATTTAAAAAGTATCAGCATATCGGATATGGGCAAAAATCCAATATGGTGCATCCCTAACTATAACTCACACCTATTTCAATCAACAAAATCAATTATGAATCTAAATGTGGTCCCAGAATAGGGATGGAAATTGATAATATTTTACCAATACCAATGCTTTTAACGATCCCGCTAATCGATCCAATTTTTAACGATTCCCTTGTTGATTCCTGCAGATTTTCCGTGTGGGCAAATGTTGGCCTGTAGATTTTCAGTGGCAACAACGTCAAACACACGTCACAGCATAGATAACTACTTCTGCAAGTTGCTGGTGTTTCCACTCACTTAAGGGTGTGCAGTAGGTACCTTTTGTTAAATATTAAGCCACAATTCTGACTGCTTCTGAACCCTGTCAGTGGAATTGATTAGCAAAAAGACTCATAATATCAACTTTGATGGAGCTGATTCTCAACAGGAATTGGTTTTCGATTCCCATCCCTACCCCAGAAAATTGTGAACATATTGTTTTGTGACATATGAAAAGATACACACCCTTTGAGAGTTATGAGGGAAAATATGAAAAGTGTTGAACTTGCTCCTGGTCTCCCCTACAGCTTTCACCATCAGAAGAATGACTAAGTTGGGGCTAAAACTTCAATAAACATATGGAGAAAAATTCAGATTATCAGATGTGAAATTCATGAGATTAGATGGCAGTACATGACTTTTAATCGAGTTTAGCAGCATGTATATATCAAACGTCCTGGAGTAATCTCATGCATTATAATCCCAGTGTGAATCCAGCACTGGAGGGGGGTGTGGTCACATATTGTAGTTCTCCGCCCTCCTGTGACATCAGCCAACAGTGTTAATTTACTGCCACCAGCGCTACAATCTAGAATATAGACACTCCTTTCACTGTCCAGTGGCATTTTCTCCTAACGATTACTCGACTGTTCGTACTTCGGGATTAAAAATGCGCCTCCGTTGAGGTAAAATGCGCATAGAGGGGACCACAGCCGCGACATACCTAGTCTGCGCGGTAACAAGATCAAATCCGGAGGCCGACACCACCTCCTCCGGCCGTCTTTTTTTTTTTGGTGGGGGGGTTGTGGCGCTTTTGAATGGGGTAGCCATATTCTCATTCTCAGCCAGAGAGGGAAAATACCATAAGGCCTTGCCTAAGTGAGCCGTAAAACATAGCTGGTTAAATCGCACTGCCTAATTTTCCGCTTGGCCTACATTGAAGCCAACAATGCACATCATGGATCCTCTGGTTAAAAAAAAAGAAAAGCATGATAGACACGACACACAGGGCTCCCTGCACAAGACATGGCGAACAGGGCTCCATGTTAGAAAAAGAGAGGGAGCGCACACTCACACGTTCACATTATTTTTTCATGAAATAGACGCATCCCCCAGCCCCATAAAACACAGCGTGGTGGAGCCGTGCATGTTATTTTGCAATGGCTGCCAGCACGGCGTCGTTATTAACTTACAGGAAAGCAGCGGACAGAATTAGCACACCTACCTCACTGGTCTTGACATTTTGCAGGAATACTGTAGAGGTTACGGGTGGTCAGAAAAAAAGGGGGGAGAGGAAAAAAAAAAGCACAAGGAGGGAGAAAAAGAAATATAGATTCCCGCTCTGCAAAAAAAACACACACACACCGAGGGGAGAGACGTTGACGCACAACTCCGCCGTCCGAGCTAGAGCGTGAAAATAACCGCAGGGCAGCGACCTTTCCTCCTCCCGCTGATATTCTTAATTTTTTTGTTTTACCTTCAGCTACTCAAAATGGTGAATAAAACAAACTGAAACTGCAGCCTGTGCGCAACCAAACCCCGCGGCCTTGAGGGGAGGGTCCTCCGGGAGAAGCCCCGCCCACAAGAGAGCCTGAGAGGTGCAGCGGGGCAGCCCGGCGCTCCCATTGGCTGGTTCAAACGACAAACCGCGCTCCCATTGGAGGGGCCGGCTGTCCGTCTGAGCGCTGTTAGCATAGGGCACCCCGCCTCCGTTAGCGTGCTAGGTTGAGCTAGCAGTGTTAAGAAAACAAAAAGAGGCCCTAAGGTTTGATGCAAACAGAATGTAGTTTGGGTCCTTAAAAAGCGAAATGCATCATGCTATCACAGGTTAGAGCATGCACACGTATCATGGATAGGACGGCAGAGTTTTGTGTCTTTGAGAGATTAGATTCACAGGGTTTGTGCTGCTAACAGAGAGAAGCCTCCTGCTGCTTCACCTGGCAGACAGTTGCAGCATGAAACAGGAGCAAGGAGGTCTGTCTTCAATGCAAAAACTTCAATCCTTGCTCCTCTTTGGCCAACAGCCTTTGATCACCCTTATTTTGATCCATTGACTTGGGTAAACGTCTTAGCACAGGCTTTAAAAATCAGTCTATAAACATTCACTTTATAAAAAAATACTGTTGATTGTTCACCTCTGAGACAACTTTTTAATGCCCAACAGGACAGCAACACACATTTAAAGGAATTTTTCAATGAAAGAAACAAATGCTAGAAGCTCTCAGATGAGTTTTTGTCAAAAAAAAAGATGTGAAAACTGCCTTCCTGCACTGTAAAGAAATACTCAAATAAATCCTGAATTCACAATCAGGTTTGGATCAGCCCAAAAGTCATATCACATCTTTCTAGTGCCATGACCAACTTTTCCTAAAAATGTCATCAAAATCCATTGAAAACTAGTTGAGTTATTTGCAAAAATGTGGAAAACTGTCTTATCTTGCAATGTCAACTAATAATAATAAAAAAAAATCCTGGATCTTAATTTGGATCACCATTAAAACTAAATTGTTTCTTCCTTGTGCCATGATTAACATTGCCTGAAAATATCATCAAAATCTATTGAAAACTTCTTGAGCTATTTGCAAAAACGTGGAAAATTGCCTTATTTCACAATGTCATCAGATTATAAAAGGAAAAAAAAACCCTGGGTCCGCATCTAAATTTGGATCACCATCAAAATTTACTTTTTCCTCCTCTGGCCATGACCAACAATGTTTGAAAATGTCATGAAAACTCATTCATAATTTCTTGAGTTATCCTGTTCACAAACTAACAAAGAAACTAGCAAACACTGACAAAAATATTATCTCCTTGGTGGTGTAAATAAACCACTGAATCCACTCTCAATGACAGGATAACAACACACATTTTGAGGGATTTTTAATTTAAAAAATAAAAACACATTACAAAAACATAAAATACATGTTAGGCTCTGGAGACCTGAATGTGTGACAGACGTGTTGGATAAAGGTACAGCTTTCAAGAAAAATGAAAAGAGCTCTCATTATATGAGTTGAATTTTATGCTGATTTTTTAATGTTATTTGATATTAATGAAAAAAAGTCTGCACAAAGCAAGACAGCATGCAGGGACTCATTTCATTTCTTTTGATAATAATGATATGATAATAATCAATATGATAATGATAATAATAACTAATGTCTTGTCAATAATAATAATAATAAATTGCTGCTAATTTCTGGTCAGCAACCTCTTGTTACCCGTTTTTATCATTGACCTATATATGTGGGTAAATCTCTGATCTCAGACAGCAGAATTCACTCCATATATCAAACATTCACCTTATAAAAATTGCTATAATAATACTGATTGTTCACCTCTGAGAGTTATTGTAAAAAATGTGAAAAGCTGCCTTCCTGCACTGTAAAGAAATCTTTTAAAAACCTGAATTTGCCGCCAGATTTGGATCAGCACCAAAATTGTGTTACTTCTCTCTTGTGTCATGACCAACTTTTCCTAAAAATATCATCAAAATCCATTGAGAAAAAATTAACTTGTGCAAAAATGTGGGAAAACTGCCTTATTACCCAATGTCAACAAATTATTTAAAAAAATCCTGGAACCACATCTGAATTTGGATCACCACCAAAATTAATTCTTCCTTGTGCCATGACTAACATTCTTGTAAATAACTGCAAATGCCAGCAAAAATAAATTAACCACTGAAACAATGCTGCAATGCAAAACAGGACAATAACACACATTTTGAGGGATGTTTTTATTATTATTATTATTATTATTATTATATAATGTGTGACAGGTGTGTTGGATAAAGGTACAGCCCTGAAGAAAAATGAAAGTTCTCACTTTAAGCTGATTTTTAAAAATGTTATTTATATTAATAAAGAAACTGCACAAAGCAAGACAGTGTGCAGGAACTCATTTTATTTGTCTTGATCTTATGTCTTGCCAAAAATATCTCATTCCCTTATTTTAATGCTCATTCACCTGGCATATCCAGGTAAATATATTATTTAAAGCTATAAAAATGACTCCATACACAAAGGTGGAAAGTAACTAAGTACAATAACAGAAGTCACTGTGATTGGGTATCTCTGTGAATTTTTAAAGTAGTTTTTTAAACCCTATTTTCAATTTTACTAGAGTATGTTTTGAGGATGTTTTATACCTGGTTACATTGTCATACATCTGAGTACTGAGTAAAAAAAGAATATAATATAAAGTTAAAACAAAGATTTCCTTTAACTAAACAGCCAACTGAGAGGAGTTTGAATTTTTGTGTTGGCTACATTTCAGCAAGTTAATTAATTTAACTAATTGAGTTAATTGAACTCTGGATGGAGTCAAATCCTTGAAAATTTACTCTCAGTTAAAAAGAGTTGATGTAAAAAACAACTGTAAAAATGATGCTTCAGTAAATCCCAAAAGATTGAAAATAACACTTTGACCCATATAGACACTAAAGAGGGGTTAAAATTGACTCTGATAGTGTTAAATTGTTTAGGAAGATTTTGTTGTGTAGTGTTGTCACAAAACCAACATTTTAACTTCAGTACTGATGCCAAGTGTCATATTACAGTACTTATTCTGAAAGTGTACTTAAACTAAATGATACTTGTTTAGGTTTGAATACATATTGTTATAAAGTTCTCAGTGAACATGACATAATACCGGATGGATCAGAAACAGGATCGCAATATGAAACTGACTGTTTACTACAAAGTTAAGGTGTAAAAATAAAATTACACTTAAGTTTAAGTCAGTTAATGCAAGGATAATCACTTTTTATATTTGGTATTTTATATTTATTTGGTCAAATATAGTATACTGTTGTAAAACTACAACTCACTGAGTGTGGGAAATACGTTCTTATTGATATTTTTTAGAATTTTAGAAGTACACAAACGTGCAACTCAATCACAGAAACTTGAATAAATGTAATGATTTATGCACCCCCCCCCCCCCCCCCCCCCCCTTCAAATTAGTACTCTGTTGGGTCAAAGGTCAATACACTGCACCAGTGATGGGCAACTTTGGTGACAGTGAGGGCCCCATTAATGTGGTTCTACTTTCAGGGGGTCAAATTGTTACATATCGATGTAGGCGCTCAATAAGACAATCAAAACTAACTGTAATCAAACAAAAATATATAGATCGCCACATTTGGCAGAAACTTAATATCAGCATTTTTAATGGTTTTCACTTTTTTCATGTATCAGTCACTCTTCACAGCTGTGAGAGGGTTTTATAAATTCTGAACCAACTGAAGGATAAAAACACGTGCCAATTATAATCTTAGTGGTTTTTTTTTTTTTTTTTTTTTTTAACTTTAGGGCCTTTTATAATTTCTAAAAACTAGAAATTCAGAAGCAAAGATGTATCTTTCATCTGAATTAATGCTGTTGATGCCAACAGCTTTGAGCTAATAAGTTAAATGTAAAGCTCTGAAAGATGAAAAAAGCAAATTAAAGGATAAGTTAGTTTTTTTGACACCTGGACCTTATTTTTAGGATTAAATACGCTCGTAGACTCACCCAGACAATTTTGGCGGAGCTCGGAGCCGTTTTCGAGCAATTTAGATCCATCCGACGGCATTTTTCCTCATGCCATAGTAGCAGACGGGGCCAGAAATCGAAGCCCCTAAATTAGACATTATCTGCTGTGAAACTCGCTCATTTCAGCTACATTTTATAAATGAATGACCAGTGTTATCACCATGTCAGCTCAACTTTGTTGTTATGGTCATCCGGGGCTTTACAAGGATGGGTAACTTTTGGTGACGTCATAGACAAGAACATGAGTAGAGCCGCTGCTGTTGCTAGGCTACACGGCTACACGGCTACACGGCTGTTTTTGTGCAACATGGCGGAATATTTATCGGATGTAGAAGTGTCTGACGATGACTTTGAGTATAATGGATGCCCGTATCATTTTGAGCCAGAATATACCGACGAGGAGCTATTTGAAAGGAGGATGCAGAGGGAAAGAGCCGAACAGCTGGCCAGAGAACAAGCAACCACTGCACGTCCACGAATGGGGGCTAACTGGTGTTGTTGTTGTGGACATTGCACGTTAATGGCAACAGAGGAGGAGTGAGCTTCACAGCAGATAATGTCTAATTTAGGGGCTTCGATTTCTGGCCCTGTCTGCTACTATGGCATGAGAGAAAAACGCAGTCGGATGGATCTAAATTGCTGGAAAACGGCTCTGAGCTCCGCCAAAATTGTCTGGGTGAGTCTATGAGCGTATTTAATCCTAAAAATAAGGTCCAGGTGTCAAAAAACCAAACTTATCCTTTAAAGATATTTTTTGACAATACCAATTCCATATTTCCAAATGAATTTAGCAATGCTTTACAAAAGACCCTCACAGAAACCATGACAACAAAATCTATGTACTAATTTCTAGTAAATATCAAAACATTTAATTAATTTGAGGAGTGTGTCTTCTGTACTGGCAATTAGTTTATTTTTTAAAAGAACTAAAGACAAATGATAATGCTAGATTTTTAGACGGTCATTTCGAAACGGTATTTTTTGTTTTATTTCCTTGTTTGACTCAAAAGAAGAAAAAGACTTTCTAAATATTCAAGATAAGAGATGTTATGATTTACTTTCAGTCTTGAAAGTAATATTTTCATTTTTGTGTCTTAAAAAGACAGCCAAGTAAAAAAAAAAAAGCCAAAAAATTGTCTTCCAAAGTGGATCACATCACATCAGTCCTTAGATCACTACATCCGCTTCCTGTGAGTCAGAGGATAGATTTTAAAATATTTCTCATGGTTTATAAAACACTTATTCTCTTAGTCCCCCATGAGGCATCCAGACCCCTCAGGTCCTCTGGGACAGGCTGACTCACTGTTCTCAGGGTCAGGACTCAACAGGGCGATGCAGATTTTAGCTTTTACGCTCCTCACGTGAGGAACAAAGTACCAGAGAACCTGAGACTTTCTACATCTGTGAAATCTTTTAAAACATAATATTTTTAATTACAGTTGCTTCCTCATAAGTTCAGCTTCTTCTTACAGTTCTTCTCTTTTCATCTCCTCTGTTCCTTTAATTATATATATTGTTTTTGTTTTATTTCTCATTTTTTATAGCTCGTTTTTTGCTAATTGTATGTATTGATTTTGTATTATCTTTGTTTTTAACTCTTTAAAGCACTGTGAATTGCTGTATGAATAGTGCTTTAAGATATTTAAACAAGTTTTTTTTTTTAAGAGAGTGATATTTTCTTACATTGTTAAAGATATTCATTAGTTATTAGTTCATACTGTACGTCACACTTTAAAATCAACTGCTTTGTAAATAGTTCAGGTCCATGGTTTCATCCTTTATGTACCTGGTCCAGGTTTCATGTCATACTGATAGTCGCAGGCCTTTGCAGCCATGTTGTGCACACACCCCACCATAACGCAGGATCAGAGTGAGCTGCTTGCTTGTCTCTAAACTTTAATAAAAAGACATGCATGAGGACTCACTAAGTTTTTATCAGCTTATTAACAACAACATTTAGGAATACAGTTAGCACCACTTGACATGGTAACTAATTGAACTACTATACCTTCTGAATGAGTAGAAAAAACAGTTAAGCATCTTTATACAGTAAGGACGGTGTGTCTAATCCATTGGTCATCAGTCTGAGCCGATCTGATGTTTCTATTGATTATTGATTGGTGTTTTATTAGTTCTTACCTCTGAATTGGATCCTTCCACATCAGGAAGTTGAGCTCTCCCATGTCCATATATGCAGAGTCAAATATATGAACAGTTACATCTAGAGCACAATTAGCAGTGAGTTTATCTCGGGTTGTTACTTTTTCATTCATCACAGTAGGTGACAGGGACAGAGAGCCTGAGTGTACAGTCTGCAAAACAAACTACGTCCTTTCAAAATAAAACACAGCTTGGTTTCAGTTACTCAAAAAAGCATAATGAAATAATTTTTGTATTTATCTGCGGCCTAAATGATCTGCAGCATGAGTCTACAGCTTGGTGGGGACCTCAGCTAGGCAATGTGAGAAGAACTGGTCATTAATGTAATTCATGAAAGAATAAATCAGTCACATTTTCTGATAATTCTACATTTTGTATCTGAATAAAAATGCTATAACAATCTTTGGCTGAAGTTTCTGTCTGAAATTTGCAGTCTGTGTTGATAGCCTCAGTGTTTCATTGAATTTCAGGTCCACCCACTCATGGAGAGTTTGAGCAGCTTCTGCCGAATGGTAAGCTGCACCGAGGGCTTGTTTGGATGGTGAGTTATTCCCATCATGCCTTATGTGTGTGTGTGTATGTGTGTGTGTGTGCTTATCCTCAAGAAATGCTGCTCCCTCCGGACAGAACTGTGCTGCTGATTGTACATTTTAAAACATTTTCTAGCATTTTCAGGTTTTGTTGTGACATGAAGCCATAATAATGACTCCCTGGTCTCTTTCTCTGGCTGAGCGTCTGTTCGTCTTTCTCTCCTGCCTCACATCAGACAGACTCCTGTCTCTGCACTCAGGGATGATGCTGTTGTGAGGAGCTGGTATGTTGCCATGGTAACCAGGGAAGTGACTCTTGCCTGTCTCCTCATGGCTTCACAGCAGCATCTGGATCATTCCTCAGCCCGAGCTCTGCAGTCCTCAGCCTGTAACAATGGAGAGCAGAGACTCGCAGACGTTTTTCTCTCACACTTTTCAGGGACAGTGACTAATGCAGACTGTGTGCTCCATCACAGTCTGGCAGGAGGGAGCTTTGTTAACCCAAGGCTGAAAAAACTCACAGCATTTATGACTCAGATTCAAAAATATCCTTTTATTTACTCACCCAGATCCTCATTATGTAGCCTACATATGTGATGAGGAAAAATGAGATCGACATATGTGATGAAATGTTGGGCTGCAGCCAAGAATAATTTGTTGGCAGAGCACCATCTGCTCACCTGTGCAGCAGCGCCCCTCTGTGGAGAAAAAGCAGAACTGCAATGCAGCACAGACGAACGTCTGCAAAGGAAAACCCCACACTGTATGACCCAAACACTCAAATAACCAATGGGTGAGGTTTCTTTGAGTCATACCGAGCTTTCATTGAGTTGTTTTTCCCCACCTAATTGTTCATATCAAATACTAACTGATTTTTAAAGATTTTAACCAGTGGATGCACGATATTGGATTTTTGCTATATATATACTAATATATTTTAATTCATTATCACCGATACCGATACTTCTGGTTTCTTTCAGTGTTACAGTATATTTTTGCAAGAAACAGATGTAAAACAAGAAAAACAGCATTTAACTCTTGCAAAAATAAAACCCTTGATTTTTAAATGTACCCATGCAGTGACGAGAAGGTGCATTAATATTGTACATTTGTGTAATTTGCCGATATTACAGCCGATATATGGCCGATGTGTGTGGCCAATATATCAGCTGTAAATATCTGCAAAATTTTCAGTATCGGCCGATACCAATAAAATAACTTGCATCCCTAATTTTAACCCTTTGAGTGTCATGTTTTTGTCATGATGCCACCATATCTTCAGGTGAAAAAAAACAGTAGAAAAATTTTTTTTTTTTCAATATCAAACATGCAAAATAAGTTTTTTTAATCTTTACAGCCAGGGATATGGCAGTGATGAGCAACAACACTGATTTATATGCAGTATTATTTTCTGTGCAGTGTCAAATACTCACAGTCATACTGCAACACATAAAAATTAGCTTTTTTAAAGCTTATGGATTAATATTTGACATTATAATTGTTTCTTTTAACGACTTCTGACTTAATAATTGATATCAAATACTAATTAATTTTAAAGATTGTATTTTTTAAAAGCTGGGTTTTTGTCATAAGGACCACTATGGCTTCATATAAAAAGCAAAAAAACAGCAGAAGAAATAAATTATTTTCATTATACTACATGCAAGTTTAATTTTGTTGGTTTGGATCATTACAGCCTGGGATGTGTCGAAGATAAGCAGCAACAATGATTTTTGTTTCTTTACGTGTGTAGTGTTAAATACCCTTACTCATACTGCTATACACAAAAATATTGTTTTTTTTTTTCTATAAATGATATTGTACATTGGTATTATATTCTATTTTCACTTGTTTTTCATCTACATCTGACCTAATTATTGGTAACAAAAGTGATTAATTTTCAAAGATTATAACCCTTTGAAGGCCAGGGTTTTGTCATGAGGCCACCATATTTTCAAATTAAAAAAAAAATACTGAAACTTAATTATATCCATTATACAATGTTAAAGGTTGCTATTTCTTGTTTTGGATTATTACAGCCTAGAATATGTCAATTATCAGTAGCAACACAGATTTTTTATGCATTATCATAATCTGTGCAATATTATACTCACATTCACAATGCTCAGTAAAAAAAAAAAAAGCTTTTTAAAAGCAAACTATAAAAAATACTATGTTATATTATATATTACATTCTGCTTTCATTCACCTCGATCTGACATAATTATTGATGTTATATATAACTTAATTTTTAATTATTTTAACCCATTGAAGGCCAGGTTTTATTGAGATATCATGCTTTTAAATTTTTTTTTTAATATACTACATTCAAACTAATTTTTTTGTGAAGGATTACAGCCTGGGATATCTCAATGATCAATCAATCAATCAATCTTTATTTGTATAGTTCATAATAAGTCTTATCTCAAGACACTTTACAACAGAGCAGGCTGAAGACAAACTTTTCATTTTATGGAGAGACGTATATGCATACATACATATATAAAATACACATATACACATATCCAAAACCCAACATGAATCCATCATGGCGGCAAGAAAAAACCTTCTGTTAAGCAGCAGGAAATCTTGAATGTGGACCCCAGTCTCATGATGAACAGCAAATCCACACGATGCTGTGTTGGGTGTGTGGGCAAAGGGAGGGAGGTAAGTGGAGACAAGTGGACTAAAGTAAGAACTAAAGCTAGTGACAGATCAGTGGACCAATCATAGACCTGTCTTTATCATATTTGTCTGTGCTGAATATAACTGTATTAGAGGTTAGCCCCTTGAGATGCAGCATCTCATTTACAGGAGGGTCTTGTCTGTATGATTGTAGTGATAGTTTTATAGAAGTATAATCAATAATAATCATCAACATTGAATAATACAACAGCATCAAAATGAGAATTTATAGGTGATGTATTTTCAGCTGATAATGGACTGAAAATAAGAATTCATGGTAGTCACAGACCCATGAACGCTCAGACCATAAATGCGTCCCTACCATATTTGTCTCCGTTAAGTATAAATGTATTAAAGGTAGACCTCTTGAGATGTGACATCCCATTTTCAAGAGGGACCTCATGTCTATGTGGTGCTAAAGATAGTTACTATGGATGTATAGTCAACCATGGATAGAGAGATCATGCTAATGTCTACATTAACAACTATAATGATTATGAACTGAAATGGGGATAAAGAAATGGCCAAATATGTGTTATGTCTGTAATTGTAGTTATTGAGGCTTCATGACTCCACAGCAGCAGGCAGTCTCCACCGAGGATCTCAGGCCACCTAAAAGACAAGAGCCAGAGACGAGTACAGGAGCAAACAGAAAGGGGCAGAGGCAGATATGGAGAGAGTGTGTGAGAGAGACAGAGGGATACGATGAAAATGATAAGCAGCTATCTTGACTTTTATGTCTTTTTTGTCTAGTGTCAAATTCTCACACTCATACAGCTAATCACAAAAATGCACTCTTAAATAGCAAGCTCTAAATAATTTTCTACATTAAGGTTATATTCTGCTTTCTTTGAGCTATTTTTTCATCTACATCCGATCTAATTGTTAATATCAAATACTAACCAAGAAATACTAAGGATTATCAATCAATAACTGACTTTTAAAGGTTTTAACCCTATGAATGCCAGGTCTTGGTCATCATGTCACCATGTCTTCAGAAGAAATAAAAAATCAATATACTACATGTAAAGTAGATTCTTTTGTTTTGGATTCAAAGCCTGGGATATGTTCATGATTTTCAGCATCACTTACTTTACACATTATTCATTTTTGTGCAGTGTCAAATACTCACACTCATTTAGCTCAAAAAATGTGCTTTTTATTAGGTAGGTATAAGAAAAATAAAATGTACTGTACATTGATATAATTTCAACCTTTTTAAGGCTTGACTTTAAACCAGTATCAGTTCAAACACACAAAAGCACTAAAATCTTTTTTACTTTGTATTTGATTTTATTGACTTAAAGTTATAAATAACACCTTAAATGAATGGGATTTTGAGCAGAAGGTCACCAGAAAGTCATGGATAAAGTTAAAGTGATTCCTCAAAAACAGGCCCAAAGTCGCACTTTACACCATTACACCATTTTTTAAAATCAAATATTAAATCATTGAAATGTGTTTTTTAGTTACTGTCTAGTTTTCGTCAGGGGAAAAAGGTTGTTGACAAAAATAATTAGTCAACCAAATGAACAGTAGAACTGGACTCCAGTGGTGAGAAAACATGAGAGAGTATTATGAGTGGACCTGCTAGACGTTTGTTAACAGCAGCACTTTGGATCATTTCTTCACGACCCAGGGACGACCTGCTGAGGCAGGTACGAGGAGAAATACAGTCGTCCAGCCTCGAAGGTACAAAGACATGAATGAACGTCTGTGGCTGTTTGAGAGCAGCTTTCAGTGTAAAGATAATCCTCAGATAAAGACGCATGAACGAGGGAACAGCCTACAGTGCTGATAGATAAACATGGCATTATGAAAAACTACACCAGAGGGAGGCCATGAAGAGTGAATAAAAAGAAGAAAAGGATTAAAAATGTGTTTTTGTACTTTCTCAAGCCTTTTCTTTAGTTTAAAAAGATAAAATAAAAATGATTATCAGAAGAGTCATGCTCACTTAATAACCCACCAGATTTTTATCAAGCAGACTGAATTTTTCATGTCTCAGTAGTCTGTAAAATGTCATTATTTATTACACTTTATTATTATTGTTATTATTATTATTATTATTATTATTATTATTATTATTATTATTATCATTATTATTATTATTGTCTTTGGTGGGTGGCAGCAGGTGGTGCAGCAGGTAGTGCACATGCCTCACAGCAAGAGGGTCGCTGGTTCGATCCCCGGGTCAGTCAGGCTCTTTCTGTGTGAAGTTTGCATGTTCTTGCCGTGCATGAGTGGGTTCTCTCCGGGCACGCCTGCTTCCTCCCACAATCCAAAAACAAGCTCACTCGGCTAACTGGTGACTCTAAATTGCCCTTAGGTATGAGTGTGAGAGTGAATGGTTGTCTGTCTCTCTGTGTGGCCCTGTGATTGGCTGGTGACCAGTTCAGGGTGTACCCTGCCTCTCGCCCAGTGACAGCTGGGATAGGCTCCAGCCCCCCCTTTGACCCCGAAAGGGATAAACCGTATAGAAAAAAAAGAATGAATAAATAAATCATCTTTGGTCATTAACTAAGGACAAACTAAAAACTTCAGGGAAATTTGATTTAAATAGAAAGTAGAAAAAAGTATTTACCTCTGAAATAGTCCACCTCCTCTGTAGACAGGGGGGTGAGGGGTTTGCCTTGTTGGGTTTTAGGCCCCCTGACTGGCAGGGGGCCAAGAAAATGTAAGACATCTTTGTTCTGTTGGAGAAAACTGTTTCTACACAGAGCACTGATATGATCACATGACCAAAAAGCATCCTGCAGTGAATCCAACCTGAGGAGTGGGCCTGTTAGGGGTCTGTGATTGATTCAGAGCAGAATCAGGATGTTCAGTAAAGAAGAGGACGCAGAGAAACACGAGCAGAGGAACGTGAGGTGAGGATAAGTCATTGAAATGATCATCGATTTAAATAATCTGCCAGAGGTTCAGACACAATCATGTTTGTGTTTCAGACAGTGAAAGTATAACATTCATATCATATATGGTTTTAGATGATAGTTAAGGCTCAGAAAGAAGTGTTTAGATTATGGTGGTGTCGATCCAGGGAGTTTTTGATGAGTGCCAAATAGAGCTTTCCACATTTTTGACAATAACATGCTTGACAGGGTTTGTGCACTTGGAGCACTTCTAGTATTTTTTATTTTTATAGTTAAATTAAATTAAAAATTAAGTTGTAAGAAGTTTAAGTCCTTTATTGTAGATAAAGGACAATAGTAAAAATAATCACTAAAAAAAATTTAAACAATGTGTTTATTGAGTTTTGTTATATTTACAAAGTCAAACGTACTTTCAAAATAAACTTAAAACGTTAATTAAAATAAGGACATTGGAGAAACAGTTTGTTTTTGAGAGCACCCTTAGACATTTGGATCCTTTGCATGTCCTCAAGTTCCAATATGATATTCAGTTACATTATTGCAAGTATCCAGTTTTTATAGAGTTATTCCAGAGGCTAAATTATTCCCTGTGATGACGTTAGACTAAAATTAAAATAAGATTATGTAAAATACATGAATAATCTAACAACAGGAGAAAAGAGTATAATAGTCTAGATGCGTACACTAAGAGAGTTCATGTTCAATATTTTTCTTGCTGCAGAGAAGTCCACCGTTCATCCATCCTCATCCAACAAACTAGAGAAGTCACGATCCCTGAGATATTAAATAAAAGTTTCCTAAATACTGTAAACACAAACATTTCATTAAACCATCATTTTATAACTGGCCTCTCACTGGTTTTTCAAGTTAATGCTATTGTTCTTGTTGCTTGAAAAAGACAGATATCTGTAAAAATTCTTTCTTTTCTTTTTATATTTTAATTTTTGGGGTAGATGCCTAAAATAAAAACTTAGGTTCCAACACTGCATGAAAAGATAAAAATTGCTGCATTACCGGACAAACCTTCAACCAAAATTCCTGAATTTTGGGGCATTTCCTGAAACAGTGAAAGGATGTTCCTTTATCTACACTTAAAGCATACGTCTGTTATAGCAGGATTACACTTGTTGAGCTTTTCTGGTGTGATATACACCCTCATCAACACTCGAATTGAAGAAGTTTTATATGTGTTTGCTGTTGGAGTCTGTGCATTACTGCCAGCCTTATCCATTCTTCATGTGCTATGTCCTCTTAAACATCCTTTCTCCGAGCTTCCAGTTTATTTTCTGAGGATTTCATTGACTCAGCAGTAAGTAAGTTGTTTATTTCAGAGACTGAACCTTTTTGGAGAGAGCTCTTAATTAAAACTTTCTCCAATAAAGACTGAGCAGGTATAATCAGAGATGAATTTTCACTTTATCTAAGCTGCAAATATTTATAAAAGTGTTTACGAGGGATGTTGTTATTGTCTCCGAATTCTTCAAATGTTTTAATGAACTCTGACTGCGGATCAAAAATGTCTTCAATTTTAATCACGACTTTTTACAATAATTTTCAAGTCAGATGCTTTTATCCTGGATATTTAGTTCATAGCGTTGTGGACTTGTAGCCTACAACATTCATGCCAAAACATTTTTCATTTACTGAAGGAAAATTAAATAATGGCTAATTATGCATATTCAGTTGCACTTTATAATGTAATTGTGTAAAGGTTTGTGTATTTTTTTAGTTTTGTGACATATTCAGATGCTGTTTTGATGCTTGTTGAGTTTGATAAAAAATATTTTTGAAGTATATTTGCTGTTGTTTGGTTATTCATTAAAGTATTTCTTCTACTTTTAGAACTTGTATTGAGCTTTCAGTTCTCTGATCAGACCGGTGTTTATGGTGAGCACAGAAATTCTGTTGGGTCACATATGGTGTAATTGACAAATACCACCCAATACCACTCTTGGAATTGCTGGTTGAGCAGAAACAAACCTGTAGACAGGTAGGATGTACACTTATAAGAAACAATACAGTTATTGTTTAATATCACTATGTACAAAATTTGAGTATCAGAAAACACAGCAAAAAAAATACAGCATTTTTTTATGTCCCCCCCAAGATTTACTCTCTGAAATGTAACAATGAAGAGGGATTTTCGCCTCCACATTTTGTGTCCAACATCAGTGAAAAACAAAATTACTGCCCCAGATTGGACTGCACTCTGTGTTTCTTTCAGATATTTTTGCACCTCATAGAAAACAGAGCTCATATTTTTAACGACAGGGTTTAATGTTTGCCTTTTTAATTTTCTTGGCGTATAATATTTTCTCTTTTAACTGCACTAGAGATTTAAAAACGTTGTTCTCTCTGTTTTTGACCATTTCAGGCAGTAAGGGGAACATGAGGTGGTGAAGTTCACCAGGAAGGTAAAGGAGCTGACCTGGAGGCAGGTCAATATAAAAGCCTGATATTGACAAAAACACAATGATAATTACTGTTATGATCAACAGCAGCTGTTTTATTCATTTATTTATCCTTTATTTGTCAGTCCTGTGCAAGATTTTGTTGATGAATGTCTAGACTCACACTGATTTTTGTAAACTTAAAAGCATCTTATTGTAATATCTACAGCTACCAAAGATAAGGCACTGAGTAAAAAGTTCCTCCTTTAAATTTGTTCATAAATGGAAATTCATAGATTATTTCCAGTCAATGCAAACTTTACCCCCAGATTGATTCTCCCCCGCACCCCCTTTTTTTTAATTAATTAATTAACCCCCCCCCCCCCCCCCCCTTTTATTTTATATATGTTACATATTTTACTTTTTTTTGTTAATCTACAAATGTATTTACTTTTTTGGTCCACCCGTTATATTGACATATTAGTGCCAGACTTTTTTTTTTTTCAATGTTGTTTCATCTACCACTATTTTGCACATTACATATTTGTTACATTCTGCGTTTATTTAATTTATTTAATCTTATTTACAGAGACTTTGTTCCACTGTTCATGCTGTTGACCCCCTCTTGTGAGGGTCTGGTGTTGTTTTGAGTTGAAATTAAAAAAAATAAATAAATGGGAAATATATAATATGTATAATCTTTTTTTTTCTGTATCCATTGTATTTCCAAAGAAGATTAATAATAATAATAAAAATATCTACAGCTACCTACTCTAAAAAAAAATCTAACCAGTAAATTATTGTCAATGATAAAAGATTGTGAGAAAACATTAAAAATTTTTAGAAAAAAATCTAAAATTTAAAAACTTAGTTTTACCTGAAAAACTGACCAATAGCAGGCAAGATTTCTTTCAATGAATGTTTCACATTTTGGGTGAAATAAATGTTTGAGTGAATGTATTTTAATGGATAAAAATGTATGAATGTATTTTTGCTTTTACAAAATAATATCTCTCTAAAAATTATCAGTACAATAGAGATATAGTAATATAAACTAAAATACAGCAAGTTCACTACAATTTAAAATGCATAAAAATGTAAAATAAAATAAGGTAATGATGATGTAAATCACTATTAAGTGAGGATGCTGTTTTTGAAAATACAGTAAGTAAGCTGTAAACTGAAAGACAGTAATGATACCTTGAATAAAAATACAGTAGTGAAACTGTTATAGAAAATACAGTAATAATTCTATAAATTAAGATAAATTTATGCTACTGCAAAGACATTTACAGTATTTTACTGGCATCTTGTTGCCAGTAAATTACTGTAAAATTTATAACAACCTTTTTATAGTGCTTCCTTAAATTTTTCAAAGGACAAAAAAAAATAAAATAAAATAAAATAGAGACCAGAAACAAATGAGGAAGCCACATGACTATTTTGACTTTAAAAAAAAATTATGTGTTGATTTTTTGACGTGGACAGCTGAACAGGAAGCCTGCAGCCTTGAGTATATCCACGGTCTGTCTGTCTGTCTGTCTGTCTCCTCTCTCCTTCTCCAGTGAGACAGAGAAAGCCCACAAAAATATATCTATAAAACATCAGTTTATGTACAAGACAAAAGCTAAGGAAAATCAAACTACCTAACTAACACTAAACCTCTGTCCCAAACTCAAACCACATGACCCGGAAACTTGATGTTGAGGACTGAGAAGACAAAACTTTTGTCCAAACCTGAGAGTGCCCGCTTCACTCTGCTGCTCCAGCTCCTCGTCCCAGAGTCGATCCCAAAGCCTGAGCGCTGAGCCCTGACGGACTTTCATGGACTCAGGTGTGAGCAAGAGCAAGAGGGAGGGATAAAGGGGAAAGATTTCTGAGGCCCAGAGTCTTGGAGGGGCCCAAAAAAACATGCAATGATATGGTCCGTGCTAAATTTAAGAAATGGTTCATATATCTGTTGTTTTCAGTATGTCCAGACACCATAACATGTTAAAACCATTAAATGCATTTCTTAAAATGGCTGCATGTTTCATACAGTGTTAATTTTGACAGCACTTTTTGATTTAGTTTTACTTATCGTCTTTTGTCTGAGATATCTTTTAGTTTCAGTCATAATTTAGTCATCTAAACTGTTTCAATTTTAGTCTGGTTTTAGTTGATGGAATTTCACAACATTTTAGTCGATAAAATCTACTGCAAATTTAGTCGACTAAAATATGAAGTGTAAAGTGTAAGGCATTTTTATGTTTCCTTGAATTTCTGAAGTCATGTTTTACACTTGGATAAAATGAAACATCTAACAGCCCTTTATTGAATGCTAGTAAAGTTTGAATGTATAAATGAACAGAAACAAATTGAACTTTTGTGTGAAATGCAGTCACCTTTATTTAGGCTACCTGGCAGAGCATCTCAGTTACAATACCAGAACTGACAACAAACAGTGAACCTGCTCTACATGAATATATCAATTCATAAAGAGAGTAGCTCTGATTGGATCGCTCCGCAACTTATCCCACCACCATGAAGCTAAGGCAGCTGTGGTTGGATGTCCCTCTTAACTCATCCAACCTTTCCACACAACCACAGTAGCTGTGATTGGATATATTCCTAACTTGTCCCTACTTTCTACATGACCAAATTAGGTCGGATTGGATTAAGTCTCTGTCAAACATTTTTGTCTAGTAAATTTTGTTTTAGGTTTTGTCCGCATGCACTTGTTTTTATTAATTACTGTCTAGTTTTTGTCAGGGGAAAAAAGGTTGTTGACGAAAATATGACTAAAATAATTAGTCAACAAAATGAACACTGGTTTCATAAAGGAGGAACGAGCCATTAATTTAAAATGTTAAAATTGTTGGAGGACTTCATTATTGCTCTTCTTTCTTCTAAATATCTCATTTTCTAGTGAGCACCACAACTGGTTGGAGCCAGGTTAATGAAACTAGCACTGACAGGAGGCCTGTCAGACTGCTGTGGGACTTTGATTGTAAAAATATAATAAATATACACGTCCCCTGAAAAAAAGGTTAAATAATGAAGGAAAAAGCTCATCATGTGTGTATCTGTTTTCCTTTAATTAAATTAACTGTATTTACAGTAAATTAATGAAAAGGGTAATGGATCAAGAGAAAATTTACTTTTCTTCCCCAGGAAAATTGACCAACAGCAGGTCAGATTTCTTTGAGTAAATGTTTCACATTTTTGGTGAAACAAATTTGAGTTAGAGTAAACATATTTTATTGGGTAACAACTGATTATTAAAAAAAAAAATACAAAATGATATACTGCTAATAAATCAACAGAAAAACTGTAAAAGATATGGTAATTTAAAATAAAATACAGCAAGTTCACTACAATTTATAATTCATTAAAAAAGTCATACGACATACGACAATTATCCTGTAAATAAAAATACAGTAAGATCGCTGTTTTATCCATTATACAGTAATATATGCTGTAAATTGAAAGACAGTGAAGACTGAATAAAATACAGTAGTAAACTATTATAGAAAATACAGTAATAATACTGTGACTTAAAATGAGTAATGTTACTGTAAATACATTTACAGTAAATTACTGGCAACAAGATGCCAGTAATTTACTGTAAAATCTACAACATTTTTACAGTGTAGATTTGATTTAATATGCTCAAACCACACTGCAAAAATGTTGTCGTTAATTTTACAGTAATATACTGGCAATAAGAGGACAGAAAGTTAATGTAAATTTCTTTACAGGAGCATTACTCTATCTTGATTTATAGGATTAGTCTGTATTTTCCATTATAGTTTTACTACTATATTTTTTATTCAAGGTATCATTACTGTCTTTAAATTTACAGGATAATTACTGTATTATCAAGAACAGTATCCTTACTGTTTCTTTTATCTACAGTATAATTACCATATTTTATTCCACAACTTTTTAATGTATATTAAATTACAGTGAACTTGCTGTTTTTTTCATTTATATAACTATCTTTCACTCTTTTACTGCTCATTTATTTGGAAGATATTTTATCAAAAAGAAAAAAGAAATATACATACATTTTATGAAATATAATACTTTTAATCAAATGTTTGTTTCCCCCCAAAATGTGAAAAGATAAGAAATCTTACCTGCTGTTGGTCAGTTTTCCTGGGGAAGAAAAATAAATTTTCTCCTGATCTGTTACCCTTTTCAGTAACTACTGTATGGCTACAGTAGGCAACTGTAGATTTTATGGTTAAATGCTATTAATTTGACAAAAATCAGTATGTAAACTTTTGCAATTAACAGTAATTTACTGTATATATATATATATATTTTAACAGTAGGTAGTTGTAGAAAAAATCAGTTCCAGTGTATGCACACAGGCGTCGTCCATTGTCAGCCCCTACACCTCACCCTGACTTATTATTTTGGCCTGCTTACGTCCATGCTTATAAACTTTTATTAAAGAAACAGAGAAGGCGTGCAGCCACATATCTGCTGATGTCTCCTCTCCTCCTCCTGTAGAGGGCGCTGCAGGACTGTTTTATCTGCAGACCAGGACCCCCTCTCAGCAGCGCACAGCTCATTACTGATTCCCCTCAGCCTGCCCGGGTGGATTCCTGCTGGCCGGGTGTTTGACTCACTACCTCAGAGCTCCTGTGAGTGTGTGAAGGTTTGATTAAAACGTCTGTTGACCCCTCCGTGACCCCCTCCTCAGCTGCTGGACTCATTGTTTGACTGTGATGCTCCAAGAGAGACAAACACAGAAGTTCCATAAATGAAGCTGCGGTGCCTCCTGGCTCTCTGATTGTTCCTCCTCCTCCTCTTTGGAGATGATTCCCTCATTTTCTCCGCTCTGTTCTCAGATGAGTGGCTGCAGGCGACGTGGAGAGAAGTGGAGCAGGGAGAGTGTAAGAGAGGGCTGGATAACTTCATTCTTAGCTCTGATTTATTCCAAACATGTGCTCCAGTAAGTACACAAACAGAGGAGAGTTAAAGCCTGCCAGCATCTACCACTGAACCCCCTCCTCAACCACAGCTTCACCAAATTAAACTAAATAACCCCCCCCCCCCCCCCCCCCCCATACATGTGTCCCAGATAATCCACAAACATGCTGACATAGTTCATCCTCCTCGCTCCCCCTGATGTTATTTTCCGCCCCGTCAAAAGTTTGTCCGTCCTGTACTTTGGATGACTTTTTCAGCTCTTAATGGGCCTCGCTGCCTTGAATCCTAATGATCCCCGCAGCTTCAGAACACTTTGTTTCTCTATGGTTCCCAAATGAAATCTACGCTGCAGATTTATTAACCCGTCACAGCAGAATGAAAAAAGTGCAGGTGGAAGGGAAAAGTGGGAGTGATGAAACTGAAGCAGAAATCTCTGCAATCACACAGCAAACATGACAGAGACATTCAAGCATGGAGCCTAAATCATGAGTTCAGGCAGGACTCACGTGGTTTCTGAGTTTGATTAAAAATAGGCCTCTTTTTTGCTCCAGACAGTGAATTAAAATTCTTTGACTTCTTGTAATTACATCCATTTATTTCCTGTTGTTGATGGGACAGTTTGAGGAAGGAAGATCATTTCTGTCATGATGCACTTTAAGATAAAAATGTAGAGGAAAGAGTTGAAATTTTAACATTCATAACAATCAGCAAAACACAAAAATCAACTTGAATATTTCCCCAAATCTTGACCTCCTCTCAAAGGTGAATTCCTGCCACCAGCTGCAAGAATAAACGTAGCAGGTTAAACCAAAAACATCCAAAATAACAGAAACTGGCTTGAAGATTTTTACTAACCTTTACTTCCCCCTAAAGTCTTTCTAAGCAGCAAGCAGTAACCAAACAACCACACTGTTCTGTCCGTCTGATAATTCATTTTGATTTTGATTTTCACATTTTCTGTTTTGTTTATCTTCTTAAATCGAAACCGCAGCTCCTTTTTTCTTTGTCAGCACTCTTTGATTTGTTTGCACTAACTAGCGAATAAAAGAAACCAACATAAAAAAAAGACTTCATCCAGGAAAGTGTTTTCCAAAATGACTCTCAGAGTTTAATGAGGACTTGAATTGACGTTGTATTTTAATATTAATGTCAACATTTTGACTGTTTTCTCCACTTTAATCTGAAAATGTACCATGACAGAAAAATCACCCGCCCGTCTTTAAGTGTTTCAAGGATCAGGGAAGAGAAAAATAAAAAGGACAAAAAGCTTTTTTTTTTGTTATGTTGCACTTTACAAGATTTTTTTCCAAATCGAAAAGTCTTGAAAAATTAAATTTTATTTAAAAAAATTTTAAATATCATTAATATGAATTAAAATGTTCAAGAACAAGATTGAAAAATGAAAGTTGATTTTATGCTTGTAATTACAATAAATCATCATTTTGACATTTTCATCTAATTTTTTCCTGGATTTTATTTTACATCAAGGTTATTTAAACTATTTGGACTTTTATTCTTGAAGTGCATTATGGCAACAAAAGTTAACACTTTCTATGAAGCCCCTCTTTACAATTATGAACAAATTAAATGCATGTTTATAAAATATTATGATGAACCTTAATGCTGTGAAATCATAGTTAAAACCACTCCTGATAGTTTTTATGCTTTATGATAACAATAAATCATTGTGATTTTATTGTACATACTGAGTTATAAACATACTTCTGGGTTGTTATTTGGTGCATCTGACTGAAAGAAATCATAAACATCTGAAATAATTTATAAAAATAAATCTGAAATCCAGTAAAGCACCTCCAGATGTTTTGCATTTGCGCAGCTCATTGTTAGTTTATCTAAATAATTAATATTTATTACAGCAGAATTCACATCAGAATTCCACTTCATCAAGGTTTTTCTATATATTCTTAAGAAAATCACTTTTACCTTTTACATATTTTAAGACTAAAGTGGGCCATTTTCCCTAAAATTCATTTATAAGTATTTCATGTTAATATAAAAAATTGTTATGGAGTTAAACCTGTGAGGATTTGAAATGTTGATTATAAAAAGCTTGAAATAAATGTAAAAAAAGAAAATACAGCATTGTATTTACTTCTCTTGATTTTAGTGAATCTTATTTTTTCATTTACAGCATCAAACAAACACTTAGTGTCTTAAAATAAAATTATAATGGATCACACAAGTGTTTATAATGTGGTGTAAATTGATTACAATGTACAATGACCAGCATATTTTTAATAAACACCTAAAAAATAATCTTTATAGACACTTTACAGTGTGTCAGATTTATATAAAATATCACAGGTGCTTATAACTATAATACTTGAGCATAATGAGTGCAGTTGAATTCATTAAAATATATAATAAACATGCTTATAATGTGTTTATAATGCATTTTAAAGAACGGCTATACTGAAGTGTTACCAAAGGTTTTTTTTTTTGCTGTTTAGCACTCGAAGAAAAAAGTCAAAATATCGAGATGAAGCCAGAATGTCGGGACAAATTTTGAAATATAATTACAATAAAAAAGTTGGTGAGTGCAGAATTATGTCAAAATCACATCAAGAAAAAAAGGAAAAAGTTGAAAAAGAGGAGTCCACAAATTGTTTACCAACTAAATTCTGGTCCTTTTGTATTTTTTTTTCTTTTGCAGAATTATGTAACATCTCAACATCGTTCTTGGCACAACTTTTTCATCAACATTTTCACTTTTTCTCAGAGTGCCTTGTTACAACAGATCTCCTGTCACACAACCATTTTTAAACATGAGAAAAGATATATACATATCTTTTTTAACATGAGACACTTCAGAAGTGGATTTGATGGGGCGTTAAAATGAAATAAAGGTCAAATGAAAAAAAAAAAAAGTGTCTTAATATTGAGATTAAAGTCCAAAAGTCAAAAAGTAGATTGAAATTAATAATTGAAGCTAAAATATAAAGCTGACCTCAATATTAATATTTAATTTTAATACTTTCTTGAACTTCCAGTCTTTATCTCGATGTTCAATATTGTACTTCATCTTCTGCCCGAACATTTTGACTTTCAATGCAATATTTCAGCTTTTTTAAGGTGCATAATTAATTCATTTTGGACAAAACACAGACAAAGACAAAAAAACAAAACAAAACAAAACAAAACAAAACAAACAAACAAAAAAAAAACAGAGTAAGTTGAAATCTTAAGAAAAAAATAAATGCATATAAATAAATAAATAAATAAATAAAAAAGGCTGAAATTTCAGGTCAAGAATTAGTCAAATAAAAAGTCAGAATTTCAGGAATAAAGTTAAAATACAAAAGTTGACTTCATTCTCAATATTTAGTTTCAGTATTTTTTTGACCTTTCTGTTCTTATCTTGAACATTTTTTCAACATTGTATTTAAATGTCTTTCTTGGTGCTTAGACATTAAATGCAGCATTTCCACATAAAGAGGAATACATTTTTCTCCCTGAATTTTTGTACAGCAGAGTATCTGGCTCAGGGTTGAGACAAGGAGATGGAAAGATTTTTTTTGATTTGGGGCAAAATAGACCAAACAAAAAAGAAAAAAAAATGAGAATAAAACTAAATGTTGAGAATAAAGTTAAAAATCAATTTAAAAACAAAAAAATAAAAATATGGCAGAGTATCTGGCTCAGGGTTAAGATGAGGGAAAGGAGGATTTTTTATTTGTTTTATTTTGAGCACAACACAGACAGAGCAAAATAAAAAAAAAAACACAGAGACTAAGTCAAAATGTTGAGGTTTAAGGAAAAAAAATCTGTAAACCAAATTTGTAATAAAAAGTCAAAATTTCAGGAATGTCACCAAAATGTAAAAGTCGACCTCATTCTCGATATTTAATGTCAGTATTTTTCTTGACCTTTTTCAGTCTTTAACTTGGCATTTAAACTTTTTTCATGATTATATTTCAACTTCTTTCTTGACATTTTGACTTTAGGTGCAGCGTTTAATCTGTTTTCTCAAAGTACATCAAGAGGGATAAATCTTCCTCGCTTATGCAGAGAATTTGGGCCATGAGACGAGGAGAAGGAAGGATTTGGATTTTGGGCAAAATATACTAAAGACTCCTAACTAAGAATAAGTTGAAATGTTGAGAATAAAGTAAAAAAAAAAAAAAACAATTAAAAAGATTAAATAAAATGAAAAGTTGAGAATAATTTCAAAACACAACATTGAGAAACAGGCAAATAAAAGTCAGAATTATGGGAATGAATTGTATTAAAGTTGATTTTATTGTATTTAAACATAAGTACTGATGTAAAGTTTCAGTTTTATTGAGCACATTATGCTTCAGTTTCATTCTTCACATTTTCATTGCTTCCTCTTTATATCTTAATTTTATTTTCAATGTTTCCACTTAATTCTCTACATTTAACCTTTTGTTTTCTCAAAGTGCTTCATGACAAGAAAAACTCCTTGCCCTTATTATTTTTATAAAGAAGTTTTAGAGTCAGGTATGAGAAAAATAATGATGGAGACACTTTTATTTTCACAACACTTTTAGAAAAAAGGTTAAATATCCATTAAAGTCAAAATGGCAAGACAAAACTCAAAATGTTGAGACTAAAGTTAAAATAAAACTTTGTGAAATGTGAAATGGAAGACGGACCATTATGTTGAAATATGATAAAGATAATAAAGTGGAAATTTCACAGAATGAAGTTGGTAAAGATCAGTCACTTCTCAATATTTACACTTTTTTCTCAAAGTGAATCATCACAAACAAATCTTCCTTCCCCCTTTTTTTTCCAGGCATTAGAAAAATAATGGGGAATTTTATTTTCTTATCCTGAGACATTTTCAAAAAATTGATATTTCATTGATAAAAATGAAATACCAATCACGATAAAAGGTCAAATGAAAAGAAAAAATAGTGTCACAATATTAAGAATAAAGCCCAAATACCATAAAGTGGGTTAAAAGCTACCATAAAAATTAACTTAATTCTAAAAATTTGATTTCAATATTTTTCTTGACCTTTCAGTCTTTATCTTGACATTTTAACTTTTTTTCAATATTGTATTTCAACTTCTTTTTTTGACATTTTGACTTTAAGTGTTATATTTTACCTTTTCTTGGAGTTTATCCAGACAAAAAGAAAAACATCCTTTCACATTATTTTTCTAGAACACAGTGTCAGGATGAGTCAGTAGAAATATACAAACATTTGCCAAGAACCACATTAAAATCAATAAAAAGTTCAATAAAACTTTCAGGGTTGGTCAGAAATGGGTCGCGGGCCAGTTCTTAGATTTTGAGGATGATCTGAATGCAGATCAAACATTTTTTTAACGTATTGGTTGAGGGAAAGCGGTTTTCCACATTTTTGGTAATAACTCATTGAGGGCAAAACAGCTTTTCAGGACATTTTTGTGACATGTTGGTCATCAGTAGGATTACAGTATGTTGGTGATCTGAGTCTGGATGTGGATCCAGGAATATTTCCCTGGTTAAAAGTGCGAGGTGAGGCAGTTTTCTGTAACCCAGCTGACAGTGTGTGAAATGCCTCTGCAGATGTTCCTGTTCATCAAGTTCACTCTGCCTCTGGACTTCATCCTCAAGCTTCTGACTCTCATCTTGACTTCTGGACTTTTTTCTTTTCTTCCAAGTTTCTTCACTGTACAATGTTTAGTAATCACAGCTCCAAACAACTTAGTTCCACTAAGGTGCAATGATAATGAAGGCTATTTTATTCTATTCTATTCTATTCTAAATAAAACATTTAGTTAAGCTTTTTTTGACTTCATGTTCGAGATTTATTTTCACTTATTAACCTGAGCTTTTTCAATATCTCCCTGATGTCATATTTTAGCTTTAGTTTGGACATCTCTGCTTTTTCTGCACCACATAAACAAACAAACAAACAAACAAAAAAATAAATATATAAAACTACCTTTCCTAATTTTCTAAACAAAAATAATTAAGGGGGTTGTAAGTTTATTTTTTTGTCTTATTGCACAATAAGGCAAACGATGAAATGCCAAAGAGAAAGTTGAAATACAGTTTAAGGACCAAAACAGACATAAAAAGATTCAGGAATAAAATATCATACTGAAAAAAAAGAAACAAGTCAAGAATATATTATATAATAATGAAATTTAGAAAATTAAGATTAGGGTGGAAAGTTGGCTTTTTTTCTCAGCAGCACACGTCTACATTATTTTCACTGTTTCAACTTAAATTTGGTGTTTAATCTTTTTCATTGAAAAGCATCGTGACAACACAAAACGTTTTCAAAGGTTTTGAGAGACAAAAAGAAAAGGCATAATATTTTATTTTATTTATTTATTTTATCATAATGCACTTCGAACAAAAGTTTGAGGCTGTGATTAAAGTCAAAATTTACAGAAAAAGTTGAAAGAAAAAGCTGACTTTTTCAAATTATATTTTAACAATAAATCTGAACTTTGACTTAATTTTGGACATTTAGCCCTTTTTTTTTGGTATATTTAATGTTTTTGTCAACATTTGACATTAATCTCATCATTTTCCTTTTTTTCTTGACGGGCACAGTGATGAAAAAAATAATCTTTCCCCCCCGGTACTACTGAAGGAGTCCGGCATGAAATAAATAATGAGGGAAAATTACTTTTTGTTGTGACGTACCTCAAGAAATAAATGCCAGAATATTGATAATAAGTTGAAATACAATATCAAGAATAAGTCTTAATGTTCAGAAAAAAAGTTGAAATTTCAAGAAGAAGTATTGAAACTTTATTCTCAAATAAAGTCTGCAATATTATTCTTGACCTCTTGACTAATTTCTTATCATTTTAACTTTTTTCTTGAAATTGTTTTTCAGATTGAATCTCCCCATTTTGACTTTTTTAACACCTTGAATTTATTCTCAAAGTGCATCACAGCCACAGAATTTTCCTCCTTTTTTTCTACTGCAGAAATTTAGGGTCAAATAATTTCAAGGAAAAAAATCAAAATGGGGAGAATAATGAAGAAACAATATTTTTTTTAAATATCAAATATGAAGTATATATAAAGTATTCTCAATTTTTTAAAAACATTATTTTGCCCTTTATAAATTATTCTTGATTTTTTAACTCTTTTGTATTCTGCTTCAACTTTGACCTCAATATTTATCCTTTTTGAAGAGGAGCACTGTGACAAATAAATGAACCTTCTCTGGTTATTCAGAAAGACGATGAAAGTCACACATTATGACAATCATGGAGGGAGTTAGATTTCTTTGTAATAATTCATAATGTTGAAAATCAAGTCAAAATTTCAGGGAAAAGCTGAATTACGATTTGATGAGAAAAGTTGATGAGTCAGGAATTATGTTGAGTGCTGAGATACAACATAAAAAAAAGATCAAATATAAAAGCCAACTTTATTCTTGACATTGTGTTTTCACTTTATTCTCCATGTATTGAATTTTTTCTCAACATTATTTTCTTTGAGTGCATTCTGAAAAAGGGAAAGTTTTCCTTCCCTAGTTATTTATTTCCTCCCCTTTTCAAGAAATTTTTGTAACAATGTTTGCAAAAAAGTTGAATTTTGAAAAAAAAAAAAACTTAATTGCAATGTCCAGAAAAAAATCATATAAATTGTTAAAATTAGTGCTGAAATCGTTTTTTTTTTTTTTTTTTTACTAAAGTTGACTTTCAATTTTTTTATTTTTCCTTTTTAATATTTTTTTTTTCACAAAATGCTTGTTAAAATGAATTTTGTACTCTCATAATTTTTATCTTCCTGCAAAATTCTGACCAGTTTTGTAAGTGCCAACATAACTTATCAAAAAATACCCTCTCACAGCCCCAAACTTCTTACATATGAATTTTTCATGTGAGTGTCTGAAACTGAACATGTCAGTGAGTTATTTTTTTAAAGTTAATATTTCTTTTATGTTCTGTCTTCGATATGATACAATTTTTTATTTTCTCATGTTCAATATTTCACACCAAAAAAATCTGATTAAAGATTGTAGGTAAAATATTTTCAGATTAAATTAAAAGTAGAAATTTGATGTAAGAAATCTGAACCTCTGAGGCAATAATGTGAAAAAAAAAAAACTAAACAGAGATCTATTTATATGAAATCTCAGTTGAAATAACAACATAAACATATTTCAGCACTTCTTTTTGTAATTGATCAGAATGGTATTATTTTTGATCAGGGGTGGATCTATGGGTGGCCCAGCCATATTGACAGTTAGCCCACCAGATCAGAATCACTATATGTTAATAGGTGAAAAAAATTAAATAATTAAAAAAAAATAAATGTTTTAATTTAAGGTTGAATTGTTTTCTTTCTTATTAAAATACAGATTTTGAAAATGCACTACTTAAAGTGGAAAATATTCAGAACATCCTCTCTTAAGTAAAAATATATTTGAGTAATATTGCACATTTAAAAAATAAGATAAAAAATGATTACATGGAATAATCATTAATTTACCTTACATGCATTTGATGGAAAAGCATAAAAGGTCATAAATTAGTCCGTATAATTATGGTCATTTATTAATCTGTTAATTAGTCAAATATTAGACAATACTGCACCTTAAATTTATATTTTTAATGTTTTTGTGCCCTACTTATCTTTCAGAAATAATCATTGAAATAACTTTATTTTAATGTAAGAGACTGCACAAAAAAAACTTATTTCAATTGTAACTAATGATGAGAGGCACGGGTTGTCAGGCAGACAGTGCAGATATTGCACTGTCTGCAATATCTGCAGACGGTGCAGATTGTAGACAAGACAGAGGGTGCAGACTGTGCAGGCAGGGAAGATGGTGCAGAGTTTGTAGACAGTGTAGAAAGTGCAAACGGAGCAGATGATGCAGACAGTGCAGGCGGCGCAGAGGGTGCAGACAGTAAAGAGTGTGCAGACAGTACAGACTGTGCAGACGGTGCAGACGGAGCAGACGGTGTAGACAGTACAGACTGCAGATGGTGCAGATTGTGCAGGCGATGCAGACAGTGCAGACAGTGTAGACAGTACAGACTGCAGATGGTGCAGATTGTGCAGGCGATGCAGACAGTGCAGACAGTGTAGACAGTACAGACTGCAGATGGTGCAGATGGTGTGAATGGTGCAGACAGCAGAGACTGTGCAGGCAGTGCAGGCAGTGCAGAGGTTTAATGCTCTGAGGATGAGTCTTTTTATTTCTGTCATGCCTGATTTGAACTCTTGTCTGAATCAGAGTTGGGGGTAAAAAAAAAAGTTTTCAGGTGTTTGACTTACACGTTGAAGCAACACTGTTAAATCATCCTGATGAAATTATTTCTGCATTTAAAAGTTTTGTTTGAATAGATGAGCAAAGTGTAAAGCTTGATTTTAATTTTAGCCTTCAGAAAGGGACCTGATTTTAGCCAGAAACAAGATTAAAAAACATAAAAAAAATAAAATACTGTAATGAAAAAAATGATTCTCCTTTCCCCTCTGACCTGAATAGCTCATTGATCAAGCAGTTAAAATATAAGAATGTGGTTTTCTAAAGGATAATTTATTCATTTACTTTATTAATGATGGTCTCTTGAAAGCCGCTTCTGCTTATGAAAAACAGTGTGATTCTGACTAATTACGAAATATTAAAAAAAGGAAAATAATGGAAATAATAATGGGTTAAATCCTAAATATAAAAATAAGAAGTTAAAAGAATAAAAATACTGAAAAATGCTTAATTAATCCCCAAAGGGACTGTTTTTTTTTTTTTTTTGTTTTTTTTTTTACAGTTGCTCCTACTAAAGCATAATGGCAGAATCTGAATAAGTAAAGAAGTAAAAAAAATAGCATCATACAGGATATAAAACTGTTGTTAAACTTGTTAACATATAAGAAAGAATGCTGATTTTTAATTTTGCACAACTTTGATATTTTAAGGGGTAAATTATGTTTCAGTATTGAAGCTTTAATGATCTGAAACTTTTGCAAATTCCTGATTCCTTCTCTCGTAGGCAGGGGCGCCTCAAATGAGGTCCAGATTAAAGAAACTACAGTAGGCCCCACAAGCACAGCCCTAACTGACCCTATATGTTAAAACACATTAAGTATAACTCGACTTAAATAACCACAATATTGTGTTATAAGACCACTTTCTATGCACCAAAATGTATCCCTGAAATGGATCTGAACTCTTCCTTATCAGTTTGTACATGTTAGAAATACTTACAGCTGTTTTCTCTCTGTTTAAATCAAAGCAGCAGGGCCTGACTCTGTCTCCCCCTCCACCTTGAAACACTGCACCAATCAGCTGTCTCCAGTCTTCACAGACATCTTCAACACGTCATGCCACATTCCCGCCTGCTTCAAGACCTCCACCATTATCCCCGTTCCGAAAAAGCCAAGACCCAGTGGACTGAATGACTGCAGACCTGTCGCTCTGATCTCTGTGGTGATGAAGTCTTTTGAGCGTCTTGTGCTCTCTCACCTCAAAGCCATCACAGACCCACTACTGGACCCCCTGCAGTTCGCCTACAGAGCCAACAGGTCTGTAGACGATGCTGTCAACCTAGCCCTCCACTTCATCCTGCAGCATCTGGACTCAGCAGGGACCTACGCCAGGATCCTGTTTGTGGATTTCAGTTCTGCCTTCAACACGGTCATTCATCCCTGCCCTGCTCCAGGACAAGCTCTCCCAGCTGAGTGTGCCTGCCTCCACCTGCAGATGGATCACAGACTTTCTGTCTGACAGGAGGCAGCACGTGAAGCTGAGGAAGCACGCCTCTGAATCCAGGACCATCAGCACTGGCTCCCCCCAAGGCTGTGTTCTTTCCCCACTGCTGTTCTCCCTGTACACCAACAGCTCCACCTCCAGTCACCAGTCTGTCAAACTCCTGAAGTTTGCAGACGACGCCACCCTCATTGGTCTCATCTCTGATGGGGATGAGTCTGCTTACAGACTGGAGGTGGACCATCTGGTGACCTGGTGCAGCAGGAACAACCTGGAGGTCAACGCCCTGAAGACAGTGGAGATGGTGGTGGACTTCAGGAGAAACACAGGCCCCCCCTGCTCCCATCATACTCTCTGACTCCACAGTGCTCACCGTGGAGTCTTTCCGCTTCCTGGGATCCATCATCTCCCAGGACCTGAAGTGGGAGCTGAACATCAGCTCCCTAATCAAGAAGGCACAGCAGAGAATGTACTTCCTGAGGCAGCTGACGGAATTCAACCTGCCAAAGACTATGATGGTGCACTTCTACACGGCCATCATCGAGTCCATCCTCTCCTCCTCCATCACCGTCTGGTACCCTGCAGCCACCACTCAGGACAAGAGCAGGCTGCAGCGCATCATCCGCCCTGCAGAGAAGGTGATCGGATGTAACCTGCCATCTCTCCAGGATCTGCACACCTCTAGGACTCTGAGGCGTGCAGGAAAGATCTTGGCCGACCCCTCTCACCCTGGACACAAACTTTTTGAGCCCCTCCCCTCAGGCAGGAGGCTGCGGTCCATCAGGACTAAAACCTCACGCAACACGAACAGTTTCTTTCCCTCCGCTACATCACTGTTGAACACTGCCCATGACCCACCCTGACTCCCCCAACCACCTGATACGAACTTCATGCAAATTCCGCTAAACCAGCTCTAGTTGGGTTACATTAACCCCCCCAGTGACGTGGAAACAACCGTAAATAACTCTGTATATATTTTAGTCTATATTATTTTATTCTATATTTTTATATCTGATTATTCTTATTACAATGCTTGAACCTTATTTTTATTTTTATTATTATCTTTTTACTTATTGTCTGTTTGTACTTTGCACCAAAATCACCAGAGCAAATTCCTTGTAAGTGTAAAAACCTACTTGGCAATAAATCTGATTCTGATTCTGAACTGTCCTGACTTTTCTCCCCGTCTGTAGGCCAATACTCCATCCATCCATCATCTGGATTGTGGGGCTGAAGCTAGTCAATCGCAGGGCCACATAGAGAGACAAACAACCATTCATGCTCACACTCATATCTGAGGGCAATTTAGAGTCACCAATCAGCCTAATGAGTGTGTTTTGGCCCTGTAATAGGAAGCTTGAATGCACTTCCTGCTGCACTATAACTGTCTCATGCTTCTGAAATAGTTCAGACTGATGCAGCTCTACACTCACAGCTGCTCAACAGTCACTGTGACATCCTGACTCTCAGTCAGCTCAGTGTCAGTTTCAGAATTAAAGATTTTCTTTCATCACCTTTTGAAGCACCTCTGGCTCGGCCCTGAGCCTAGTTCAGAAATATATGAACCAGCGTGCAGATGTTCACGGCCTCAGATCCTCGGCTGAAGCCCTGCAGCTGCTCCAGATTTGAGCTTCTCTTCATCGGGGCTGATCAGCTCTGGATCAACCTGCCAGAGGAAAAGAAGAAATCTTCAGTCAGCTTTTGAAGACCTGGCTTTAAGTTTTATACATATATGTTACGGCCTGTGACTGGGCCTCCTCTGTGTCTCAGGCCTGCCTCCCTCCCCGTGGTTCTGCCTCTGCTGTTGATGCTTCAACAGAAGTATATTGTAGCAGCGACTTAGGATTTTTTTGACCTTCTATTTGGCCAACTGTCAGGGTTTCTCCACCATTTTATTACATGGAAACTTTAGACTGCTTAGTGGCCGAAGTTAGAGAGGTAAAGGCTGTTTTTCTTTTAATTGGTCACCTGCAAGGTTTTTATTGTTCCTGGTGAAGAGAGTGGAGGTTCAGGTGACTTTATTTGTAACCATGGGTCGACTCGTTTTGCAGCCAAAGAGACAGAGACATCCATCATATCACACATAGTACCAAAAATGATGTAACATAGAGCAACATAGCAGAGGAAAATTTTAAATTTACTAACTCCACTCAAAACCCTTAACATCAGAGTAAACTAGAAAAGCACTCTGAGAGCGCAGACCTCCGCCAAGATACAATTCTGGATCACCGAGTCTCTGCTCATGTCTGTCCATGTGGAGCAGTTCTCCGCTGGCATTGCAAGGGAAGCTTGGTTATGCAGTGACATAGGCTTGAAAAACATTGACGTAAGTTTTCAAATAAACTACAGTTGATGATGTAAAGGGGGCAGAACCCTCGCAGCAGCAGAGGAGAAATGAATGGGATTTCCTATTATAAACTTCAGTGTTTTGTTTGTGACGTCAGTCTGTATCAGATCCAGATGAAACTGACTGTGATGATAGAATGATATTTTACATATCCTGTAAATTTCGAAGCTCATCCATCAAGTGATGTCAGAGATAGGATTTTTTAAAATAAGGCCCGATGTTAAGTTATGTGATTTTTCGCAAATTTTGGGAATTTTTTTGCATCCAGACAAATCTGAGGATCACCACCAAAATGTAATGGGTTCTTCCTTGGACCAAAACACACCTCTGGTAGAATTTTCATGTAAATCCATCCAGTAGTTTTTGCGTAATCTTGCTAATAGACAAAAACAAACAAACACACAGACAGATCCTGGTAAAAACATACCCTCCTTGGCGAAGGTAATAAACTACAAAAACAATCAAATAATGAAGCGCTTAAGGTCGCAAAAATCAGGGCAAAAGAGAAAGAAATATCAACTCATAAAATGACAAAAAAAATCATTAAAAAAACAAAAACAAATTGGCTATATAAATAAATGTTTGTGCAACTATTTCTTCAGCTTGTTCAGCTCAGTCCCAGCAGCAGGAAAAAAGCTGTTTTTGTCTCATTTTGTTTGACATCTTGGGACTAAAACCCTCGGTCCAGAGGGAGGAAGCTGGAAGTGACTGCAGAGGCTGGAAGTCGTCATTTAAAATGGAGTTTGCTGCAGATTTGGGAGGTGGGGGGTCGGTTGCTGCTTTGGACCATAAAACTCTGAAGCTTTTGGTTCCAGTTAAACATCTTTGTTTCCTGTTCTACTTTTTGTTCAAATATACTTTCATTTTGTCAATAAATTGTGAACCTTTTTCTTTAAAAGGTTAGTGGGAGTTCATTCTTCCTTCACTTGGCATTCTTAAAAAAACTTTAATGCTACACCTTTAGTTTTCCCTGAGATTTTTTAAAAGTGGTCATGACAATGTTGTTCTTATTTTTCCCTCATTTCATTTGTGTTTTTGAGTTTGGTGTCTTCGAATTCTCCTTTTTATCATCACCGTTCATTCTGTTCACTTTTTCTTGGGGCTATTTTTTCCACCATTATTATTTCATTTCTTTGAGATGAAATGAAAGATTAAATTATAAGATGGCCCAACTGAGCTCAGTGTTTTCATGTCTTATTTGCCTCACCTCTGTCTTTTTGCAATTTTACTCAATTTCCTTCATTTCACTTTTTATTTCAATATTTACTTTTGAACGCAATTTTATACAACTGATTATCGTTAGTATCATTGTTAGGGATGCGCAATATTGTCGGACCGATATAAGTAATGGCACATATTTGTCTAAAAAGCTGATTTGTCGGTATCGGCAGTTCAATCAGGAGAGACCAAATCAGAGCGAGCAATTATTTATTTTACAAGGTTACATGAAAATGTGAGACTAGCATCTCTCTTGGTGGACCTCAGGGGTACTGAAGGCGAATGCGAGACATGATTAAAGGTGATGAAGATACAGGATATGAAGCGAAGTAGACTTCGGAGCAGCTTGCTGGGACCCTGATGTGGGACTGAGCTGCTGATGAGGCCTGAAGGGTGAGCTGAGGGGCCAGACTCCTGAGGAGTTGGACCTGGACACTGCTGAGACGACCGAAGGTGCAGCACGGCACCACAAATATGACAGCAGCAGGATGACTGGTCCGGCAGGTTGTGGCAGATTCTGATTGGCTCAGAGCTTAAGTGAACGGCCCAATCAGCAGATGGATTCAATCACCTGTGCAGGAAGGCAGAGTGAGGAAATGAATGAGGCGTGACTCAGTGAATATAAAAGTCTTCCTGCTTGAACTTTAGCTATAACTTCATATTTGAACATTTTTGCCAATATTTACAGCCAGTATTCTGACCATTAAAACTGACCAGAATATTGGCAAAATGTACAATTATCCTGTGATGGTTCCCTCATCATCAGTCAATGTCCAGTTAAATAAATCAAATGTGCCATTTATTAAAGAATAAAATGTTGTTTCTCTTGCTTTACATCTTTATTATCCACATAAACGGCCTGTTACCATGAAAGAAATGGGCCAATTTTGGTGAAGTAGAGACTTTGTGCTCTTGACACAAACTGTCGATATTGGTGATAATACATTTGAAAATATCAGCATATAAAATCCAATATCTTGCATCCATAATTATTAAAATAATAATTATTATTTTTATTATTATTTGTGGTAGTAGTAGTATTATAATGTTTGTCACTGTTTAAATAAAGCCATGGGGTAACACTTGATCAGATTTCTCATCGCCTTTTTATAAATTTTATCTTCATTTTGTTTAAATCAATGTTACAGAAACAGTCAATATTTGGAGAAATAATCCTAAATTAAAAAAAAAAAACTAATTAAAAACGTTCTGTTTTATACTTAATTTGTTTTTATCTTATTTAATTGCCTCGTGCAGTCACCAATGCTCCATGGTAAGTCCGTCCTGTAAAACATTCATATACAATCAGAATGTTTTAGAGAAAACTTGCTGCTGAATACGTCAGATCTTTTGTTTCAGTAAAGGAAATAAATCAAAGTAGACTTTAACCCACATTTCTAAGTGGACGGCTTTAGGACTGAGGCAGAAAAGATTCTTTATGTAACCGCTGAAGGAGACTCAGAAATGAGTCCGTCAGATGATGAAAGAGCAGAGAAACCGACTGAGACAGAATGAAAAGGGGAACAAAATCCACATCCTGAATGGGAGCCGCTGCTATAAATGGACCAAGATCGACACATGTGGGGTTTTAAGTCAGGGAATATATGAGTTTTCATTCACTTGGACATGATCCTCCTGTTTATGTTTGAACATAATCAAAGAAAAACTGAGGGAACATGATTTACACCCATAATGCTGAAAGCGTGAAGTCCTATTCTCTTTGTTTTAGTACTTATTAAAAGAAGATTTCTGGATCAGGATGCTGCAACCTCCGAGAAAAGTCATGCTCAGTAACAAACAGTTGTTGACTCTGACTAATAATCACTTTTCTGTCCACCCAAAAGGCAGTAAAAGAGCAAAGCTGAATATTTCTTAATTCAGTAAATAATATCTGTTATGCTCCAAAACTTTGGATCAAACTTCCAGAGGACCTGAGACAAGCTGAAGATAAAAAGATCTTTAAACACAATCTGAAATCTAATTTATTCAGCCTGCTTTAATGTAAAACTATATAATATTCATGAATTTATTTACTAATCTATGAGTAGTACTTTTACTTCAATACTTCAAAAAGCTAAAACACATTAAAAAACATGTTAAAAATATATATATTTTTTTTAAATCTAAAATGATTAAATGTTAAATGATAAAAACTATTAGATCATAATAAAAATATAAACAAATAAAAAAAGAAAATAAAACAAACAGAAATAGATCTTGTTTAATTGCTTGCCTTTTCACTTGTTTTTTTCTTCATATTTTTATCAGCCATCTTGATTTCAGCTTTTCTGGTCTGCACTAGTCTTCAAATCCCTCTTTAAACTCTTCCTGCTATCATAACAATTACATTGGGATACCACTTAGGTTGACCCCCACCAAGTATTTGTTTGCTAACCAGCTGTGAAAAAAAACTATTATTATCAAAATAACATTTTTAACTTTTGTCAATCATTTTTCTGCCTCTATGTAAAGCACTTTGAACTGCATTTAAATGTGCTATGTAAACATAGTTTAATTAATTGCAATTCTTTTTAATGACATATTACCATTAAAAAAAACCAAAAATGAATATTATTTCTTTGCCTTTGTAACATCCACAAAATAATTTTAATACAAAGTTAAATCCCTATTTTACCTGAAAAGGACAACTTAGTGGCAAGTTGTAAACCTATTTCTTTTATGACTCAAGTGAAATATTTCGAAGTCAAAATTAAAAAACTAATTAAATTTACATCATTAGCTACGTTAACCACAGAAAGCTAACAAAAGAATGTTGTTACTAAAGCTGGAAACTTTCCATCGGAATTAACTGGAATTTAAGCTAAATGATGGGAATAAACATGGAATTTTTGAAAATGAAGGTTGCCCCTTAAAAGAAATTTTAAATTGCATTGGGAAGATATTTTTCAGCACAATCTTGACAAAAAAAAAAAAAGATATTACAACTTGACAATATCTTTGCTACTCCTCCATCACAGCACAGATCATTGTAGGACCCTGGACTGTTGAAGGCATACATTTGAGCCAGAGGACGATAAAGTGACGCTGAAGCTGTTTTTTTTTTTTTTTTTTTTAAATAATTAAAATTTGATAAAGTTCTGTGGAAATGTAATGCTTTTTTAACTATTATTTGACATGTATGTCTGCCTGTGACAAACCAGGATGTTTATATTAATTTTTGGATATGATACAGTTCATTAAATTACCCACAATTTTCAGTTAATTCCCATAAATGCTCATAAACTCCCATAATTCCCATGAAAGTTTCCAATTTGAAACATTTCCCCAGCTTAACTTCTCAGGGAAAGCTCAGGGAAAGTGTCCAGAAATTTACTGGTCATTTCCACCTCTCTGCGAGCCTATCAGCTACACACCCCACACCGATTTTTACAGATATCCCCCTGTCCAGGCAAGTCACACACACCCCTGGCATGCAGCTGTGCCCCCCTTGGGGTCGTGTCCCACCATTTGAGAAACACTGCACTGGAGCCAGTTGCCGTGCTTATTGATTTCCACCCCTCTTCCTGGCTAAAGAATGATAACCTTGCAGAGCAGCTGGATCCACCTGATTCAGTGTCTGTGATCAGGCAGATCCATCTTGCCAAGCTTCAATCTACAACAACTGTGCTCGGCCCAAAATGGCACGGCCCAATCAGCGTCCTTTGGAGCAGGAAATGGTGGGAACTACGAGCGAGACGACAGCAGGAAGCGACTGCTCATACAGAGATTAGCATAGATGCTAACAGCTTCAGTTGCAGTTTTATCAGATCTGGACCACATTTCTTTATTAAATTGTTAGATGGAAAGCTGTGCTCAAAATATAATGGGACAGGAAGGACAATGACAAGTTAATTAAGGTCAGTCATAGGCATAAATCAGTCCATTTATTGAATAAATCAGATCATAAATAAAGTCACTCAGTGGAGGGCTCTCTGGGCCGTCCTACTTCTGACTCCCTGGTGGCTGCATATTCAGACATTCAGCTCAGATCGAACTGACTTTGAGAAAAGCCACAGCTAGCAAAACAAATATGGGCATGTACTATTCTATCACTTGTGAATGTAAGCTTGTTTTAATTAGATCAGATGTATTAACCTTATCTTTTGAAATATTTACAAGATGAATAACAATTATCAAAACTACAAACTTCTCTATAGTAAGGATATTTTCGCTCTTCTTTCGACATGTTTTGATGAATATTTGTCACACAAAGTGGCTCACTTTCTGTAGCACCCACCTACATTATCCGATTGGCCTGTAACGAATGCGATCGATGGAACGATCATTCAATCACATGCTGGATATACTTCTGAAAGGCTCTGCCCTCCCCAGACACTTTCTAGGGGCTCTTTCCTAGATGGACTAGTGAAACATATTTTAACGGTCCATGTGGTGTGAGGTTAAAAGAAAGAATAATCTGCTGAAAATCATTTTATGTGCAAGAAACACACAAAAGTCTGCATCCACTGTGGTCTGATCTCAGATTTAGCCCACTTCAGTGACATCGGATGGTTTACAGAGTTTTATTTTATATAGTCATAAAAATGAGAACACAGTTGGTGTTTTTTCTAACTTATAAGACGAATCGCAGTTTGACGGTTTTGAGTCTCAAGACTGACATTGTATGCCCCTGCCATTTGACTGCTGCACATGCACACATGACATAATGATATACTGTTCAGTCGTGCTGTAAATGTAGACAATCAGTAGGAGGCTTCAAGGTGGCACAGCAGGTAGTGTCTGTGCCTCACAGCAAGAAGGTTGCTGGTTCAAATCCCCATGATGCGAAGAGTCTCTATGAGAGTTTTCCAGGGTTCATCTACCTCAAACTGACCAACAGAATGCTTGTTTGGTAAAGTGACTAAATTATCCATGTGTGAGTTTGAATGGTTGTCTGTGTCTTTATCAGGGTTGCAAAGGGGTGGAAAATTACTGGTACATTTCTGGAAACTTCTCTCGGGAAGTTAAGCTGGAGAATTTTAAAATATTCCACATTAGAAGCTGTCAATGAGAATTAACTATAAATTGGGGGTAACTTAAGCAAAGTGTATCATATCCAAACATAAAAAACTGTTTTGTCATAGGCAGATATCCATGCAACATAATACAGTTAAAAAAACATGAAATTTCAACAGAATCATTTGTAAGTAGAACAGCTTATAAAGTTTAGTTATAATCACGGTTTTAGAGCTACTGTAAGTTATTTAATCTAGATTGGATATGTATGTGTAGCAGCAAAATGATTATGAAGCCCTGAAAACACCCTTAAATAGCCAAAAAAAAAAAAAAAAAAAGGGGAAAAAGATCACCACAATGAACTCCTCTATAGATATTAATTCTATAGATATTCTATAGGGACTGGCGAATTCTATAGATATTAACTCCTCTATAGATTAATTCAAGGATGAGAAATCCCCCAATACAAACTTTCACATCCCTAACAAAAAATCCCCAACTCCAATTTTGCAGGTTTGGCCCCTGAAATCCTGTTTCCCCCAAACAAAACAAAACAAAACCAAAAATAAAATGTCCTCCAGATGATTTAGTTCCCTGTTCAATGTCTCAGTTTCCTTTAAAGGAGAGGGTAAAAATCCAAGAGAGTTGTCTCGCTCCGGACCCAAAAGTCCAACAGTAGTCAATCAAAACTCAATACTGATTAATACATAAAAAATGAATAGAAGGCAATAAATTGCAAAAAAAAAAAACAGAATCAGAATGGGGAAGACTCACTGGTCCTGGGAAACTTCCTCTGAGTCCAAACCGTTCAGCTCTGATCCTCACTGCTGTCCTTTCCACCAGCGTCCACACTCCTGCATGGACAAGGTTACCCTCAGCCCTACAGGAATATTTGGACTCCTCACTTGGAATCAGAGGCCTTGCCAAGTTGCAAAGGACCTTTCAGGTTCACCGGCTAAATCTTCTCAAACATTTCCCCTTCTCCTCTCCTTTGTTCTGCCTCACCCCCTCCCCCTCTTCACACCTGAGCCAACCTGGCTGCAGCAGGTCACCTGACCAGGTAGACTGCAGCCAAACAGACATTCGAAAAGTGAAAAAAAAAACTCCTCCCTAAGTCCTTTCCTACCACTTTACCTTAACCCTTTAAAGTTCCTTACAGGGTCAGGAAAGGAAAGGAGAACTGCAGCTAAAGAGGATTTCGACTGCACTTTCACTTTGGTGTCATATTTATGTGACGACGATTTATTGTGACGTAGGTAAGCCATGACAAACTACAATGTTCTGAAAATGAGAACTATAGGAAGTGTCTTTGTCATCCGCTTTACCTCACAGCGTCGTTTTGTGTCGGCTTGACCTGTTAACATTAATAATCCTTGATCAGGGGCTTTACCTGTGACAGGTGTTTGTCCTTTGGTCATGCAGTGTGTGCCTTCTGCTCACAGCTGTGAGGTTAAGAGAGAGCATCTACAAATGTGGACATCTTTGACAGGCACTTAAAACCAGAATGTTTCAGAAGCACTATTCTCCCTGTTTCATTCACATAAATCATTATGAACGTTGTTTAAATTTGTTATTATATTTGAAGTTCTGTAAAAGGCCTCATTTGTCCTTCTTTTATTGATTGTTTTAATAAACATGTTCTGTTTTATTATTGGCTTGACTTACTTCATTAATTATGATAGAAGGAAATGTGGTCAATAATGTATAATATTTATATAGGAAACAAGGACCACAATAGTGGGTGGTTATGGAGAAAAACAAATGCTTTAAAGTGCTTTATAAATTATTACATGTAATTGTTTATCTGTCCACCAATTTAAAATGATTAAAAAAGAAATGAACTAAAGGTTATATTTTAAAAGCTCTGATTTTGAAGCATATCTTTTTCTCTATACTTGCCAAAAACGTTCACACATTACTGTTCATATACATATCTTTGTCCTTTCTCCATCGTAAGTTTCCGGAAACATCTGGCAGGAGCCGTATTTATGTACGTTGCTGTCGCAAGGCATTATGGGACGCTCCTTTCTCTTTTCGTTTCATAAAGGATGGTCCAGTGTTTCCTATGCTGAAGGAGACAGTAAAGGAATTTTTTTTCCTTAACTTTTGGAGAATTCTAACAGCTCTTTATGATGCCCGACACTGAAATGTGTCTGGGTCATTTCTAGTAAGGAAGGTTCCTAACCAAAAAAGACTTAACGAATGCAACCATCACCTTTCAATAAGATCAGCAGTGTCACGTCAGGGTGAGCTAGGGGATAAAGCCTTGCAAGCATTTTATTCAATATAAATCCCCAAATCAAAATAATTTGCCACCCCAAACCCACACTTTGTGGCTATGTCAGAAGTAGAAGTTTATCAAATTTTAATTATTTTATTGAACATCCAGTTTCAACCTCGCTGAATGTCGTCCATGGGCTCAAATGTGCCCTCAGTAGTCCACGGTTCCAGATTCATCTGTTCATGTGAAGGAGGAAAAGCACAAATATTCTCATATAGACTTGCATAAAATCGGGTTGTTATGCTAAAATACATTTTCTCCAACTAAATTTAAAATTCCTGTTAAAGGCCAACCTTCATCTTCGTAAACTCCAGGTTTATTAGGAGCTAGGGGCATCACCACCAGGAATATCAAGATGACAGCTGAAGATCAGGTGCCAGGTGATTGGCATCAGCTAATCAGACCACACGTGACTAAAACACATGAATAAAGTCTCCCGTCATCTCTGCTGTGTTTCTCAAGCATTTCATTGTCCAGCTACATGCTGCCTCAGCTTGGACTTGGACATTAACAATAAGACAGAACAGCAAATTTTTGAGTATTCATCACAGTTTTACATCAGTAGTTTGAGAAGTGTGTCCACATCTCTGCATTTTTAAGCTGCTGTTGTAGTTACTTAGTTATTGATTCTAAAACTGCTTTTCCATGAAGTGGTCTGATTTGGTTCGGCACAGTTTGGTACAGTGAGGGACATTAACCCGTAAAGTTGCTTGTGTTTCCACTGTCGTCATCTTACTCAAGGGCAGGGGTATGAGCTGAGAGACCATGGTCACCTTAGCACCATAATTTGTGTGACATCAACACAGCGTTATACACAGTGCAGCATTTTGAAGCAGAGCATAACACTGTAAACAAAGAGCCACAATGTGGCGTGGATAGTTTGTGATGACGTGGATGTTCATCACAAACTATGGCTTTGTTTGAGAGCTTGCAGGCCACATGGAAAAACTACAGCTGAGAATTCAATACAATTTATGGTGCCATAAATGACTTTGCAATGAAACCGGCATTCCCCGCCCCTCGAGCCCTCTCACAATTTCCGCACGTGGAAATTGTCTAGTTCCCATTTATTCCTGTAAATTTTTCCTTCCTCAAGTTTCCAACTTTGAAAATTCCTGGAATTCCCTGCAATTGGCTGGTGACCGGTTCATGGTGTACCCCGCCTCTTGCCCAGTGTCAGCTGGGACATGCTCCAGACCCCAAAGACCCTGAAAACAATTAAGAATAATCATCATATTCAGTGATGATGAGACGAAACATTACAGCACATTTGTGCTTATATTTAGGACATATATGGTCATTTTGTTTGTCTAAAATAGTGGCTGTAAATATCAACATACATTTTTATACCAGCCAATTCCGTTAATCATCTTTTCAGATGTCCCTGTTAGGGACATGCATTTATCACTGTACTTAAATTTATTTATATTTATTTACATGAAACATCCACAGTGTAAATAGAAGGGAACACGTCTTTCCTTTTCATGTTTGCATTCCTTTCAGTAACATTTAGTAATAAGTAGTTAATTCATCTTTAAAAAAAACATTTTTTTCACACAAACTAGCTTTCAAGTAAGGAGCCCCAGCCATGACAGGGTAAAAAAATAAACTGTGCCCACGGTAACATGCGCACGAAATACAAAATTGCAGCCACGAAATACTAAATTGTAGCCACAAATTAGTATTCCATGTGCACGTTATAGCCATATCATAGCCACGGAGTAAGTGTAACCTGCGCATGAAATACTAATTTGTGGCCACAAAGTAGGTATATATGGAAGCGCATTGTATTCACTGGCTAAAAAAAAAAGAAAATTAGACACCTTATCTTGTAATTACGAGCAAAAATCTCATAATTATGAGTAAAGATAAAGGTAACTTCTGTAAATCCTCTCAGAGTGGCAATGATGGCGCTATCACAGTTATAATGCTATTTCCATCTTCTCGGTTTAAGACACTGAAATACTGATGTTCTTAAAAAATGAGGATGGTGTTAATATTAGAATGTTACTGAGCCCCATACATGACATGGTAAAAAAATAAATTGTGGCCATGATATAGCTATAACGTATAACAAAATACTAATTCTTGGCCACAATTTTGTATTTCATGACCACAAATTAGTATTTCGTTTGCACATTATAGCTATATCGTGGCCACAATTAATTTATTTTTTTAACTATGTCATGTATGGGGCTCTGTAGTCCAGAAGCTCAGCATGTTGTTTCTTGTCCTGGTCTGATCCCTGAAAGTCTTCCTATTCACTACAACATTTTTTTAAACTCCTATTGTTTTTTTTTAATTCAAGCACATTTTTTTCCCAGTGTGAAGGACGGCTTGTGAAATCATCTGAATAAGTCTAGACTTTAAAAAGCTATTTCATTCACACTCCAGCGTCTGCCTGCTTTCATCAGGTCACTCGGAAACAACACACAAATAAAAAAGACGGAGCGAATCATCTCATCTAGACATGTTCTGCTCTCTCCGAGGAGCAGCGCTGCAAACACGGGACTTGTAAACAAAATGTGAGATGAAACCTGGGCCCTGCTTGTTTGTCTGAAGTTTCATTATGTGCCCTTGATGTGGAAGTATCCCGGCATTATGTAGCTGGGTTTAAAGGTTGGAGCGAAACTAAGAGCGAGGCGAGAACTCTGTGTTCTTGACAATTCCCCACTCTCGCCCCGAACAGAGATGTGCTGACAGTCGTGCGGCTTGAAATGTAAATAGGACTGAGATTAGTATTCAACCGTCATGCCAGGCTTGTTTGTGTGTCTGTGCATACATGTGTGTTGGGGGGGGATCGGGGGCCGACAGGAGGGAATAGAAGTATTTGATCAGACTCCCCTCG